>VDFB02366390.1:288069-356079 GCA_007258455.2 Sequoia sempervirens | reverse complement strand
GTTATATTCTTTAAAGATGAAAGATGTTGATTTTGTTGCACATCATTTAAATGATTTCAATTTGATTCTAATTCAGTTAGCATCTATAGTTGTAAAGCTAGAAGATGAAGATAAATGCATTTTCTTACTTTGTTCTTTACTAGAGTCTTGGGAAAATCTAATTGTTGCTATCAGTGGTAGTGGTGCAGATCCTAAGATGGACAATATAATTCCTACTCTCCTATCATAGGAGATGAGGAGGAAGTCTAAAACGGGATCCCAAGATGCCTTATTTGTAAGAGGTGGGCCTAAGGAAAAGGAACATAAGGGAGACAAGAAACCTGAAAGGGTAAGTCCAAAGGATGTTCTAAAACCCCTGGTAGAGTAAGGTAAAGTGTTGGAACTATGGGAAACTGGGACATCTAAAGAAGGATTGTAAGAGCAAGAAAAAAAGTTTTGATGCTCTTACAAAGAAATCCTCATATGACGGAAATGATGCATTGATCATTTCATGTAAAATTGTTAGTGATGACTCTTGGCTTATTGATTCAGGTTGCTCCTATCATATGACTCCTAACGAGGAGTGGTTCACTAACTACATTGCATATGATGTGTTGATGTGTTTTTTATGCACATTCTCAACACAAGCAGTGTGTAGGTACACTACCTCTCTTGAAAGCTAATCTCCAACAATGAGTTGCTAAAAATTACCCCAAGGTCTCTCAGGTGTCAGGTCTTGACAGTTCTTGGAATATCTCAGTGGTTGATGTGTTTTGCTATTAACACAGGGAAAACTTACAGATGAGTTACGAAGTGTGTGAAGTTGGGTCTACAAATGGAGTTCTTAAGGTGTAGAAGTTGTCACGTAGTTGCTGCAGGTTCAAAAAGCAATATAGAACTCCATTTCATCATCAGATTTGGCTTTACAATGTGCAATGGACCTTAGCATAGGTCACTTATTAAAAAAAAGGGAAAAGGGCAGGGAAGAGAGAAAGTTCCTACTCCTGAAACTATGAATGAATAGTGATCATGGGGGTGCTACAGTAGACAAACTCCCTAAATTGGGTTTGGCTTGGCCAAGAGGAACCTACAGTTACACAAAAATAGTGTGATCTTCTAAGGATTATAGATTTTCATATTACACACACACATCGTGCACACAATTGAACTAAGTTGCAGCAATAAAGGAAGGAAGCTCGGACTAGCTTTGCAAAGTGATTCATCATCAATGAACCACAAAAAGCATGAGTTGGAAATTCATCAAATACTATAGCAATCACCATCACCACTTTCATTCAAGAAACTAACAACTAAACTAAAATGGAAGTAAAACCATGCACACATAATGAGAAAACTCAAAAGGAACACCCATAAATCATGTAATGTTGCTTTCTATTGTTGTAGAATGTATTTACACCAATTTTCCAACCATTTACAAATGAGGGGAAGACCCCTATTTATAGTTTTCCAAAGCTCAAATGAATGGCTAGGATTGATTTACATTGTGTGGCTCAGATTTGATTGCACTAGGGTTTCACCTACCCCTCATATATATTATAATTTAAAATGCATTTCTTGTCTTTTCTACATTTTGTCCTATAGTGGCCAGGTGTTGTAGCAGTTTTGTCCTCTTGCTGATTTCCCTTTTCATTGTAGTTGAAACTGCTTGAAGGTTACTCTTTGCTTGATGTGTTTGCAACATTTTCCATTGGATCATATTAACCTCGTTTATAGCTTTGCATCGTTGTTAAATGGATCAGATGATCTAATGAGACAACTTCTGATGGATCTTGATCGTTTGTTTGGAGGGAGGAAATAGTTGCTCCCTCCCACCACCTCCAAGGCCACCCTTTATGGTTTGTTACTAACTTCCTTGACATAGGCTCACTTCTAATGCTAGCTTTGTTGATGGGTGATATGAGGAAAGGTGAGCATAAATGAGTGGTGAAAGGAGCAATGTGTCTTTTCCTTGTTCATCTTTCTCAATGGGCCTCCTCGATGGACCTGCAGTAGGTTTCTTGAATCCTACATACATAAAGTGTCATAAGTGCTTTCATAGACAAATCAAGGAAAATGTTAGTCAAATTCTACAAAATCCTTGTTAGATCCATCCATGCATCATCAAAAGATCATAATATCCATAATTGTTCCACATTTGGAACTCATTTGGACCATAAACATTAATGTGTGCTTAGGGGTGTGGGTGCCACATGGCGGACGGATGGTGGACAACAGATGGTAGATGGTAGATGACAGACGGTGGATGGATGACAGAGGGATGGTGGATAGTAGACAACGGATGACGGGTGGAGGGATGACAAATGATAGGCGGAGGGACGACATCCTGGAAGGGAAGTTTTGAAAAGACCACGGAGGGACGACAGCCCGGAAAGGAAGTTTTGAAATGTCCACGGAGGGAGGGTGGACGACAAGCAAAGGGACAACATCCCAGAAGGGAGGTTCTAAAACAGCCACGGAGGGATGGTGAACAACAGGCGGAGGGACAACGTCCTAGAAGGGAAGTTCTAAAACAGCCACAGAGTGACGGCAGCACGGAAGGAAAGTTCTAAAATGGCCACAGAGGGATGGTGGCATAGAAGGGAAGTTCTAAAATGGCCACAGAGGGATAGCGGCCTAGAAGGGAAGTTCCAAAATGGCCACAGAGGGACGGCACCAGAAGGGAAGTTCTGAAATGACCACGGAGGGACGACGACCTGGAAGGGAAGTTCTAAAATGGCCACGAAGGGATGACGGCCTGAAAGGGAAGTTTTGAAATGGCCACAGAAGGATGGCAGACCAGAAGGGAAGTTCTAAAAGGGCCACGAAGGGATGGTGGCCCAGAAGGGAAGTTCCAAACTGGCCATGAAGGGACAGCGGCTCAGAAGGGAAGTTCCCAAACTTCACAAAACTTAGCAAATTTGAGATTTTTCAATTTTAGCGCATCGAAAAAGGGGTAGAAAGAGTGCCAAGACATGCTTCCTTAAGATTTGACTCATTTTGGAAAAATGCAGAAATTTGGAAGGGGGAAGCCAGAGGGTCACCACCCTTTTGAAACAGTAATGAGCACACGATAACCCAGAAAGGAAGTTTTGAAACAGCCATGGAGGTATGACGGCCCAGAAGGGAATTTCTGTGATGTTTAAACACATGGAAATTTTGATCCAAACCCCTCTATGCATGTGAAGTCACTCACTTTATGGGCCCTAGATGATGAAAACTTGAAGTTTGCACCCATTCCGAAAATGCAAAGATTTGGAAGGGGGAAGCCAAAGGGTCGCCGCCCTTTTGAAATGGCCATGAGCACATGGAAGCCCAACAAGGAAATTCTGGCAGCAACAGAGGGACAACATCCTGGAAGGGAAGTTATGAAATAACCACAAAGGGATGGCAGACTAGAAGGGAAGTTTTCAAACTTCAAAAACTTAATGAAACCTTGGCAGTTCACTTAGGCATCACAAAAACATCCCAAATCCATAGGAAACTTGTCTCCAAAGTCCAAAAATGATAGAAAACGTGAAGCATGTGAGAAGGGGCCAAGTCAACAGGAGCAAGGCAAAAGGCAGAAAAGGAAGGGGGGACTTTGTTTCTCCCTCAGATTCGAACACCCTAGGTAAAATGAAGGGTCGAGAGCAACGTTTATAGGCTAATTTCCAATAATGGCATGCATTGATTTCTTTGTATGGCGGACCCAGGTTACGTGAGATGTGTAATATCATGCTCATTTGGTTGCTTGGTCAAGGCTCAAATGAAGAAACTAAGTGTGGATCCCACCATGCAGGTGGAAGTTAGGTGTCAGTCACTACTCAATGGTGAAACATGAGCAGCGACTGAATGAGGCAACCCACAGCTGTGGGTTTGCAAGGCTTGGAGGATGTCGGGGAAAAATACCAAGGGAAACCTATAAGCCAAGTTCCGTAAAAGCAAAATACTTAGCAAAATTTAGGTGCACAAATGATTTTGGTCAAGGAGTGTTTGATCATTTCAAGGCATGTGACCAACTTAGACTCTAGGAAAGGGGCACACAAATTGAGGCAGGAGCAAAAATGACCCAATAGGAGTAGGAACGAGCTGTTGAGAGCGAAAAAAAAGGGGGATCCCTCCCTACACGGGGTGTGTGTACAAAACATGCACAACATGATGGAGGGAATGTCTTCTTTGGAGATAATAGCACAACAAAGATTATGGGAAAAGGAGAGGTAAAGTTGTGTTTCAGTGATGGTAGGGTTAAGACCCTTAATGAATTTTTACATATTCAAGGACTTGCTAGAAATCTACTTTCTATATCTAAGTTCAATGATTCTGGAATGCATGTGACATTTGACAAAGGTGGTTGCAGATTGGTGAAAGGGAATATGGTGGTTGCTAAAGGATCTCAGATTGGGACTTTTTTTAAGTTTAATACCTCCAATTTGAATAAATTAGCCAATGTAACTAAAGCTAAAAATACATATATGTTGTGGCACCATAGATTGGGCCACATTGGTGAAAAAGGTTTTAGGACCATTCTTAATAAGAAATTGGTTGATGGTATTCTTGATTATAATATTGGAAAAAATGATTTTTGTGAGCATTGTGTGTTTGGAAAGCAATCTAGATCTTCATTTCCTAATGAAACAAATAAAGCTAAAGTATTATTAGAGATTATTCATTTAGATGTTATGGGTCCTATGGATATTGACTCTATTGGAAAATATAGATATTATGTCACATTTATTAATGATGTCTCAAGATACACTTGGATCTATTTTATGCATAACAAATATGATGTGTTCAATAAGTTTAAAGAATTTAAGGATTTAGTTGAGAAACAATCAGATCATAAGATAAAAGTGTTGGGATCAGATCATGGTGGTGAGTATTGTTCTAAGGAATTTGATGACTATTGTAAGCATGCAGGAATTGTGAGATAGAAAACTACTCCATATACAACTCAACAAAATGGATTAGCAGAAAGGGTGAACTAAACCTTAATGGAAAGAGCTAGGAGTATGTTAAGCAGTGCTAAGCTAGTCAGTGCCTTTGGGCCGAGGCTGTAAGTACTTCTTGTTATTTAATCAATAGATCTCCTAGTTCATCTATTGAAGATAAAACCCCTTATGAAATGTGGTTGGGTAGGAAACCTAGTGTTGCACATTTAAGGATCTTTGGTTGTGACACTTTTTTTCATGTTCCTAAAGAAAAGCGGTCTAAGATGGATCCAAAAGCATAGAACTGCATATTCATAGGCTATGGTGAAAATGTAAAAGGTTACAAGCTTTGGAATCCTCTAACCCAAAAACTTACTTTATCTACAGATGTGATATTCAAGGAATTTAGATCTTATACAAGAGAAGAACAACCAAAGGAGAAGGATACTTCTCGAACAATACATTTTGAGACAAATACAGAGAAGCATGAGGATGCACATGTTGAAGAACAATCGGATGGATTGGATGAGGAGAGTTCATAGAGTTTTGATATAGATGCTCATGATGAGCATATTGAGGAACAAGAAGAACCTTCTTTTAGAAGATCCACAAGACAACGGAATCTCATTGATAGGTATAGCCCACCTAATTTCCATTGTATATTTGCTTTGATGAGTACTAATGATGAACCTAGATCTTATAGGGAAGCTTTGTCTTCAAATAAGAACAAGCTTTGGTCACAAGCTATGCATGAGGAAATAGTTTCCTTGGATACTTATGACACATGGGATCTTGAGAGTTTTCCCAAAGGAAGAAAGGCCATTGGTTGTAAATGGATCTTTCAAAAGAAAATTGGAGCAGATGGTAATCTTGAAAGGTACAAGGCTAGATTAGTAGCCAAGGGCTCCTCCCAAAGAGAGGGAGTTGAATTTAATGAAATATTCTCTCCTATTGCTAAATTAACTTCTATTAGATTCCTTTTATCTATTATTGTTGCTTATGATTTTCAGATAGAGCAAATGGATGTGAAAATTGCTTTCTTACATGGGGATCTTGATGAGGAGATTTATATGAGGCAACATGATGGTTTCATTGTAAAAGGAAAATAATTATTAGTTTGCAAGTTAAAGAGATCTTTATATGGATTGAAACAGTCACCTAGAATGTGGTACCAGAAGTTTGATGCTTTTGCATTGAAAATTGGTTATGTTAAGAGTGCGGAAGATCATTGTGTTTACATAAAATTTATTGATGATCAGCTTTTAATTATTATCTTGTATGTTGATGACATGTTTTTTATTGGTAACAACAAAATAATGATCAAAGAATTGAAAGCACAACTCCCTAGAACATTTGAGATGAAAGATCTAGGGGCTGCAAAATATATCTTTGGTATGGAGATCGGCAAAGAGAGGTAACAGAAAGCTTTGCTTAAGTCAAAGCAACTATGTTGATACTATTTTTAAATAGTTTAACATGCATGATAGTAAACCAATTAATATTCTTTTACCAGTTGGAAGGAAGTTAAGTTTAGACATGATTCCTAAATCTGATTTTGATCATGAGGAAATGTTTGAAATTCCATATGCTAGTGCAGTTGGTAGTTTGATGTATGCAATGGTCTATACAAGACAAGATATAGCCCAAGCAGTGGGAGTTCTAAGTAGGTTTAATTATAACCCTGGTAAAGAACATTGGACTTATGTTAAGAGGGTGTTTAGATATTTACGAGGTACTTCTGATTATTGTTTGGTTTATCATGGTGCTAATGATATTGATATTATGCATAGATCATTGGACATACAAGGTTTTGTTGATTCAAATTGGGCAAGAGACCAGGACAGTCAGAGGTCAACAAGTGGCTATGTGTTTACTTTGTTTCAAGTTGTGGTTAGTTGGATGAGTAAGAAAAAACCCACAGTTGCTTTTTCAACCACAGAAGCAGAGTACATGGCTGCAACACATGCCTCTAAAGAGGCAATTTGTTTACATAGACTTGGGAAAGGTATTGGATTTAATTGCAAGAAAATTAGACGTGACTGTGATAGTCAGAGTGCTATTTGTTTAGCCAAAAATACAATGTATCATGCTCATACTAAGCATGTTGATGTTCAGTATCACTTTGTGCAATAAATGGTTGAGAGTGGGAAGGTATTAATTAAGAAAGTTGACACTTTGAGCAATGTTGCAGATTATCTTACGAAACCAATTCCTACAAATAAGTTCTCTTGGTGTAGGAAGGTCATTGGCCTTGAGTCCTGTACTTGATTTATAATAATGATTCCTTGTTTAGAATAATTGCAATGTATAATGTCAAGTGGGAGAATGTTGGGAATAGGACTCCATTTAATTGCAATCCTAAACATATTTCATGTATCTCCTAAGTCCTTGGAAAGTGTTCCCCAACACTAGGATTAGAAAGAGATTAAATTTGAATGAAATGAACATGTAAATTGACATTTGTGATTATTCCTAAATGATAGGAACATGTGGGGATGTCCAAGAAAATATCCTACAAGATAGGAGCACATGGTGCATGATGAGTCAAGTTTTTGGCTCAATTTTGATAGAATTTATTATCCATTTCTTGTAGTTATCATAAACCTTGATATTGTTAGAATTAGGTGTTGTACACCTCGCATAATTTTCTTATAATGTTTAATTTATTATTATTTGTGTGGTGCACCTAGGGGTACCTAGATGGATGTGCATCACTAGGAGTTATAATGTTGGGGCCACTTTATGTTGTATGTAGCATTGGTACTTAATTATAAAATGTAATTATTTAATATTGGGGAAAAATAATAAAATATAATAAAGTACCCAATATTAAATTTGGGGTCACATGTTTTGTAAGTTCATGGTTTTGGGCACATGGTTTATGTAATACCACTTGGTGGTTTTTTGGGAGCTTGTTTCTATAAAAGCAACCATAAGGGTAGTTGTTTAGGGTTGGAGAGTTTATTGCAGGTTAGTAGGTTGAGTTTGTGCATGTGTGAGGGTTTGAAGCATGGCATGAGATGTGTCGATTCATGCCTGGTCACATGGAATGCATGGATAGCTTGTGCTTCAGAAGTGTTCATGGAGTCTCTGCAGATGTATTGCAATGGGTTTTCATTGTTGAATAATACATGGAGTGTGGATGCTTTTGGAGGCTAGGTTTTTCCCTCTTGAGGGTTTTCCCAGGATATATCTTGTGTCATCTTTCATGGGTATGTTGTCTATTCTCTTGCATGATGATTTTGAGCACTTATTTGCATGTTTTAAGATTTGGGTTATGTGGAAATTGTCATTAGATGGCTGCAAGTTTCCTTACAAGTGGTATCAGATCATTGGTTGTAGATTGAATAACCCTAGGTTGCATGAGAGAATGAAAGAAAATGGCAAGATATGACAATTTTGCAAGTGTTTTATTGCAGATTTGATGGTTTTGGGTTTGTTGTTTTGATGGGTAGTTTGTAGATTTGGGGTGTGAAATTTTTTGGCAAAATAGGGTTTCTTGGTTCTGCATTCATATGAGGGTTTTGTAGGGGAAATTTTATAGGTGATTTCTTGAGACAAAATGGACCTCACAAATGGATCTAAGTTGGCCAAGAGACAAATTTTGACATATAATTTTCCCTATTTTGGAGAAGTTGAAAAAAATACCTTTTTTTTTGTAAAATGCCCTTTTGCAGGCCATACGGATGTCATTTTATTTCTCAGAAAATGAAAAAATGAAAAAAAATATATACCGTCAGGAATTTGAAAATTATTAAAAATCTTGCAAAAAGAAAAAAAAATGATGTTACAAAATTTCTAAATAGAAAATTAAAAATAAAAATAAAAAAAATTAAAAATAGGGAGGGGGGGTCGTACCCCCCTGCGTTAGCAAACTCTGTCAGGGTGTCTAGAGTACTGTTGGCCCTCTGACGCCAACGATCGGGTCCACTAGTGGGGCCAAGCCCCAGTCCGGCAGCTAGTCACCGATGGTTGGCGAGGCAGCAACCAAATGAAATTTTTGAAATTTTTTAAAAAATCCGTCAATGGAAACAAAAATTCTGCCATGAAAGTCTAATGCAGACCTCAAATTTTTTAAAGTTGGATTTAAATGCCTATCGGGTCTATAATGGAGGGGGAAGAATATTTTTATAAAAAAAATGAAAAATTAAATTGAAATGTTTTTGAAAAATTAAACCATAATGTATAAATCTTTGAAGTCCGCCACTAGGGCACCACCGGTAGGCCGTCGGTGGGCCACTAGTGAGCCACCTAGAGGTTGATTTATAGCAGTTTTTTTAAAATTTGCATAACTCTCACCCATGATGTCAGATTTTTGACTTCTTATAGTCGTTGGAAAGATAGTTCCGAGCACTATGTTGTGGTATGGGTTTGGTTCTCATATTTTGCAGTTTTAACATTTTTTTCTTGGTTGAAGTCAGGTGTTCATTTTGAGCTTTGAGAGGGCATATCGGGTGCATACGGAGTCAAATTTTGGACTTCAAATAGTCAACAGAAAGCTTGTTCAGAGCACTACACAATGGATCAGGTTTGGAGTTATTTTGGTATGGTTTATTTTATATTTTCCTCACCTAAGCTGATTATGGGTCTCTTTGACTATGGAGTTATTATGAGCTTATGGATGATTGGATTTTTGTAATTTGATGTTGGATTCATTGTATGATCAGTTGTGCATCTCAAATTATTCTCATTTGACATGGTTATTAGTATATTGTTGGATTTGTATGTTGCATTGTTGTATCTACAAGTTGTGCAATGTTGTAGGCGGTCTATACTTACATGTTGCATTTATGACTTGGATATGTGTTGTCTTTGCCCATTGATATTTCAGTGTTGATGCATGTTCAGTTTTGGTGGCTTGGTTTAGTCACTTGTTTTGTTGGTTTTGATGTCATGTTGAGGAGGTGAGATGGTATTACCAGGTATAGTCATGATATGAAACCTATGTAGTTGACTATGATTATGCAGATATGTGGACACGGTTGGGTTGAGGTGTTGGTACATTTGGTGGTTATCATGGTGTCATGGATTTTTCTTGTGCATTAGAGACTTTGGCATGTCATGATGGTTTATGCAGGTGCATTATTGGTGTTGTTGGATTAGATCCTGATTTAGGTTGTGGCGGTGTATCTTCTTGGTTTGAGGAGATTGGTATCACAATGTCATGGATAGCTTGGTTACACAGTTCAGTGGGAGCTTGTGATAGTGATGGATTGGTGATGTATCTTCTTGCTTTAGAGGATAGTTATCATGTTTTCATTAAGAGTTTGGATTCATAGGTTTGGTGTGAGCTTATGACAATGATGTGGTGTTGGTTTTGTGCATCATGATGCCATGGGATTGCTCAGTATCACGATTCAATGGGAGCATTTGGCAATGATGTGGATCCATTGTTGATTATAGATGGTTGTCTTTAGTAGGGGTTGATTGGTGTCATGGAGGAGCTCTTGGATTCTATGTGCTACAGTGAGAGTTTATTGACATCAGGTGTTGGAGATGTTGAGGTATTGTTTATGACTTGTTGGTTTTGATAGGTGATCCTTGGTTGTAGGATGGTTTCGTTGTTATGTCATGGTATACTCTTGATTACCGGTTTAGAGTTGTGGCATGGTACATGTTATGATGATTTGAGCATGTGATCTTCTTTTGAGAAGATGTGAGATTATGGTATTATGTTTATGTTCCTGATTATGTAGTTGGAGCTATGATTTTGATCTTTTTCCTTGGTTTGGGAATGGTTACAGTGAGTTTGATCTTCTTGTTTTGAGATGCTTACATCCATGATTAGTTACATGATACATATGTTATGTTTGATCTTGGTGATTGGGCAGTTGGATGTTGTTATGGATTTTTGTTATGTGGTGCTATGGAAGAGATCATACTTAACACAGTTGTCATTTAGAGGTGTGTGTAGGAGGAAATGCTACAGGTGTTTGGTTTGCAAGTTTTGCATATCATTGTGGATGTTCCTTGCTACTACATGTTTACATCTTCTATGTGATGTTGATAGTAGACTTGGTATGCCTTGATCACTTGTGATGGTGTCTTCTTTTTGGAATGTTAATGAAGTGATGCATTGAATGTGCTCATTCCAGGTTTGCAGTGGGAGCTCATGGATGTGTATGTCACTCTTTGACAGGTTTGCACGTGGATTTTTTTATTGTGGTTTATGGGTGGATATGTGATGGCATGAGTTTACTATGTTATGTATACCTTGGAGGTATGGATAGTTGGATGTGTTGGAACTTGTTGTGGGTGTCATTTCAGTTATGGTAATTTATTCTTGACAGCTACAGGTGCATATTCATTACCTTTGGATTTAGTGTTTGTGTTTTGAGATATTGGTTTGAGGCAGGATTATGCTTCTTTGTGATAGTTAGTGTGACATCTCTTTGGATGTGTTCTTATCTTAGTGCATTGGCATGGTGGAGGATGAGAGCATTCATGGATGAGACGATGGTCACCTTGGTTCTTGTGACAGGTATCTTGTTGGAGCACATGGAGCACTTGGATTCTAGGATGATACATGTTGCCTATGGAGTTTATTGTCTTGATGTTTGAGCTTACTTGTTACCCCCTTATGCAATGTATACAACAAGCAGGAGATTGTTAGAATGAGGTGTTGTACACCTTGCATAATTTTCTTATAATTTTTAATTTATTATTATTTGTGTGGTGCACCTAGGGGTACCTAGATGGATGTGCATCACTAGGAGTTATAATGTTGTGGCCACTTTATGTTGTATGTAACATTGGGACTTAATTATAAAATGTAATTATTTAATATTGGGGAAAAATAATAAAATATAATAAAGTACCCAATATTAAATGTGGGGTCACATGTTTTCTAAATTCATGGTTTTGGGCACATGGTTTATGTAATACCACTTGGTGGTTTTGTGGGAGCTTGTTTCTATAAAAGCAACCACAAGGGTAGTTGTTTAGGGTTGGAGAGTTTATTGCAGGTTAGCAGGTTGAGCTTGTGCATGTGTTAGGGTTTGAAGCATGGCATGGGATGTGAGGATTCATGCTTGGTCACATGGAATGCATGGATAGCTTGTGCTTCAGAAGTGTTCATGGAGTCTCTGCAAATATACTATAATGGGTTTTCATTACTGAATAATACATGGAGTGTGGATGCTTTTGGAGGTTGGTTTTTTCCCTCTTGAGGGTTTTCCCAGGATATATCTTGTGTCATCTTTCATGGGTCTGTTGTCTATTCTCTTGCATGTTGATTTTGAGCACTTATTTGCATGTTTTCAGATTTGGGTTATGAGGAAATTGTCATTAGATGGTTGCAAGTTTCCTTACAGATATTTGGATGTTGACATTTTTTATGATATTTCCTCAAAACCATAGACATTGGGCATGAGCTTATTTTTTGTAACCTTTAAATGACATTGACATGCTATATGAACTATCTATGTTAATTTTACATGTGGATTAATGAATGTTACTTTACGATAGTTACAAATATGCAATTGTTGTGCATACTAATATTGTTATGTAGATATAATTTGAGCATACAAAATTGAGGAAGATTCTTCTAGCTGGCCATTTGCCATAAAGGTCAACAAGGTGATCATTCAAAGGTCAATGGAGGGAAGACTCTCAATGGAGGGAGATTCCTAGTTTAAATCGAAGAATTGTAACCGCCTTGTAAATGGTCTTAATTGTTTGTTGATTGAATATAGGAGTTACTATTGTGCTAGAACTATGTTAAGGAAAACATGCTTGACCAGATTCCATGTGCGCATAACCTCCTCTCCACTTTTTATGTTTTCCCTAAAGTGGCGTCCTCCTAATTTGTTGGAGTTGACCGCCTTGCTAGATAGTTAGTTAGTAGTTTTTCTTCCTATAAATAAGACTTGAATGCTCCTTCTCAGAAGGTTGATTAATCTGATGTTGTACTTGTGTTCTTAGTTTTTTCAGAAATATAGTTATGTTGTTGGATTGTACTCATGCTTTCCAATGAATAAAATGAAGTTATAAGTTTGTGCATCTGAGTTTACATTTGTCTTAAGGGATACTCATCCAAGGGGGCCCACTTGGTGAGCATTCCACCTTTTAGTTTAGTTATTACTTTCTATTAAGCAATTAGTTAAGAATCTGACACTGTATGTTCCTACAACCACTAGAATTCCATTATGTGACTATTCCTGTAGCCAAAGCAAACAGAGTAGTTCCCTATCTATTTGCTCAAATTTTCATTTATTTCATGCATTTCAGCTTAGTATAGTTTTTGGTTGATGTTCAACACTTATATTACTTCTTTCCAAGCAATTTACTTTCAACATTATGTCATCCTTAGTTGTAGAATGAATATGGCTACTATGGATTCCTAGTGCAGATACTGTGCTGAACCATTTCAAGTCTACATCCCTGGGTTGACAAGTTAAATGCACCTTCATGATGATTGAGATAGTTATTCAGATTAGATTTCCAATCTTTGAATCATAGTTGTAAGGCTTAGTTGTTAAATCATTGTAGGAGGCCAACATTTTGGGCGTTGTTTCTGGGGATGGTGT
This sequence comes from Sequoia sempervirens, assembly GCA_007258455.2. NCBI lineage: Eukaryota > Viridiplantae > Streptophyta > Pinopsida > Cupressales > Cupressaceae > Sequoia > Sequoia sempervirens. The sequence goes on along the minus strand of VDFB02366390.1, from coordinate 342,665 downwards.
CAAACTAGGGAGTTCTTTGGAGTCATTGATAGTTTTTTTTCTCGCTATAGTATTTATGAAAGTTTACTCTTAGTATACCCCTCACTTAGGAAAGTAATGATCCACTATTCTTTTGCCAATTCTTTGTGTGAGTTGGTTGATATTGAGTTGATACCATATGCATAGAGGAAGGAGGAGGGATGCTCATGGGAGATTCCTTCGTAATAAACCTTATCCACTCCAGCTAGTTGAGCATCAAAATCTGCCAAGAGAAGAAGGAGAAGAGCCACGCCCCTTTGCTAATGCATTTCCTAATCTTACCAGTTCTAAAATTTCTTCTAAAGACCAAAATCAGATTGAGAATCCCTTTGCTTTGGAACTCCATCATGCAGGCATGGGTAATGCAAATAGAAATAGACCTAACCAACTAGCTTTTCCTTTCCCCATTGCTCATCAGAATGAAGTCGACAACCTCAAAACATCCCTGCTTTAGTCCTTCCTAAGTTCTATGGACTTGTTACAGAAGATCTTGATACTTTCTTGTTCGAGTTTGATATACTCTGCAGGAGTTATGACTATACCACTAATTCCCATAGGCTCAAGTTGTTCCCTACCACCTTGAAAGAATTATCATGGTTTATGAGCCTAGGAAAAAATATTGTGGAAACTTGGGAGGGCATGAAGACAAAGTTCCTTGAGAAGTACAAGGAATATTTCAGGGGCAGTGACATGAGGGGAGATGACATTTTTAGGGTGCAGCAAAAGGAAGATGAGAACCTGGAGGATTACATTTCAAGGTTTTTGTTTTGCCTACAAAAATCTCCACACCATACACTTAGTGAAGAATCACAAAAGATACTTTTCCTAAGAGGAATTAATGGCCACTGAACTAATTCCTTGGATCTGATAGGAGGACATATCACCCAAGTTCCTTGGGAGGATATCAAGAAGATATGTCAAAAGTATTCTAGGGCGGCTTCAAAAAAAGGGAGAGCTTACTAATCCTCTATGAGTAAATCATCTACCAATGGAGTCTCAAGAATGGATATTACTCACTTACTAAAGACTTCAAGCAAGACATCATAAACAATCTAGATACTCAGGCGGATACACTTCAGACAAAGAAGAAACAAGAGGAGGTGGAGGCAATGTTGGAAAAATATTGCCCTCATTATAGACAAAAGAAGGACTACAAATGCAAGATGGTAGCTAATATTGATAGTAAGAAAATTTCACCTGAGTTCAAGCCAATCTAGGGTGAAGATGACCAAGTCTACTACATTGCACAAAGGAGGCCATGGGCTCCAAGACAAGGTATGCCACCAAATCCATTATCTTTTGTTGGGCCATATTTCAATTTTTATTCATCTAGTAACCAGTGGCAACCCCCATATCCATCCAACTATGGAGGATATCCACCACAACCTTGGAATAACCCTTAAAATGCCTAGCCCAATCACCAAAACTCTCCACCCCAATGGCAGCAACCTTAGGGGAATTGGCAACATTTTCAAGGAAATTGGCAACCACCTCCAGGAAACTGGCAGCAAACATCTCAATGGAGGGCAGGACAACAATGGCCAAACTAGACAACTAGTTACATGTAGCCACCTTCTTAGCCCTAGCAACCTGTTATAATGCATCCTCCTACTAGATCAAGTTCAAATACACCTAAACCTACTCAGCTACCAGCTTAGCCCACACCTAACCCAAATAACAAACCACAACAATAGCTAGTATACTCTATTGATCCAAATCAATTCCCTACATATGTTGTGAGTGTAAGTGACATCCACTTGTGTTCAGGAACTACTTTGCTAGGTCCTTCTACACCCATTATCACAAAGCTTCATGTGGAAGAAGAGGAGCATCTAAATGACCCCATTTAGTCAAGTGCACCTAAAAATCCTAAACTAGTCCCAGTCAAGTAGACTGAACAAGAACCACCATTTCCTCCAGAGGTTGGAAATTGTTAAACAAAAGGAAGAGAAGGAGGAACTAGCCTTTAAAATTCTAGACCAATTGAAGCATATATGTGTTAAGATACCCTTATTTCAGGGCATAAAAGATGTCCCTATATATGGCAAAGAAATTAAAGAAGCATGCCTTAAGAATCCAAACAGGAAGAAGAAAGACCCCACTATGGTTCATGTGGTGGGATAGTTGGCTGAAATCATGCTTGGAAAAGTGACTGTTCCCAAATATAATGACCCAGGGAGTCCTGTGGTAGGAGTTGTTATAAAATGGATCCAAATAAAGAATGCTCTAATTGATTTGGGAGTAGCAATAAATGTAATGACCAAGAATATCCTACAGTAACTAAATGTTGGAAGCATGAGACCTACTCTTACTATCTAGAAGCTTGTTAATAGTTCCACTGTTAAACCTGATGGTATAGTGGAAGATCTTCTGATAACTCTAGACTCTTGGGAGTATCCAACAGATTTCATTATTATTTCTCCTAAAGCTACACTAGGTAGGTATCCTATTATCTTAGAAAGGCCATGGTTAGCAACAGTAGATGCCTATATTGGATGCTAGATAGGAGACATGACCATTTTTTATTGAAAGAGCACCAAAAATCTTGTTTTCTACCCTCCTGCTTAGCCATCTCATGATATAGATAACCCCACATGGCCACATGTTGGTGAAGAGGCCAAGGAAGTTAATTCTATGGCACAACTTATGATGTTAGGCAAAATTTCTTTCATGCAGCTTCAAGAGGAAGATGAAGTATTGTCTAACATAATTTAGAATCATTGTGAAGTAGAGGAATCATCATCCTCTCATGCATCTGATTTTGTTGATCCAGTGAAGATGCTTATGCCCGCTCTTCCTATAGTCAAACTTCTTGTAGCAATAGATATCTCTCATGCATTGTTGCCACAGGAACTCAAGGTACCAAGCATTAGTGAAGCAACTATGATAGAGTTAACTATACAAGTGTAAGTGTCAGAAGGAAAATATCTAAATATTAACAGTAAATTGAGTGAGGAACAAAAGTTTTCATTGACAAACTTACTAAGGACCCACTGATGCAGAGTCAGAGGAAGAAAACAAACTCACATGATCTCACTTGACAAGTCACAAACAATCTTGAACTTCCCCCTTTTGACACACTTATTCAACTATTATTCCCTTCACAAAACTCAACACAAACACTCAAATTTTCTTTAGAGTTCCAAACTTCTTAAGAGACCTCCTAGGCACCTTCATTTTGAGTCAAAATAACAAACAATTACTTTCACAATAACTACCCTTTCATTTACTATTAACTCTTTATGACTGTCCTAGAGTTGTACACCTGGGGTATCCACAAGCCACCAAGCACCAAACTTTGATTCCAAGACACATATGATACCTTCAACATGTGGAACAACTTTAAAATACCTAATTCAATATGTACAAACTCTTTCCAAACCCCAAGAACTTAGTTAGGGTGTGGTTCCTTCATTACTAGTAGGTCTGCCATAGGTATGTCAGATATTTTCTTCAAAAAAAGACCCTTTTCACCAATTGTAAAGAACTTTTAGGTTGCCCCTTAATGTGCCTTAGAACATATCAAAATTTGAACATATGTTGTTTTGAAGAATATTGCTCAATCTAGGACTGATCGCTGCCAACATAGGCTTAATTAAGTCTCAAGTTCAAGAGGGCTTATTGTATATACAGGTTCCAATCATGTTTTCCCTTGAAAAATGGTTCAAACATGTTTATTTTGACTTAATCAAGCTTAAATAACCATTATATTCCCACTTCTTTGAGGATTTTATAAAACCCTAAACTGTGTTCCCTTAAATGCTCTGTTTAGACTGTGAACTCAAAGAAAACCAGTCAAACTTTATTCCTCCACGCCTCAAATCTTATAGCCTTAATTCAAAACCACTTGAATGTGAAAGTATATACATAGAAGAACATTATCACAAAGAAAAATAGATGATTTCATCCACAAATAAATGAGAAACATAAATTTTAAAACTTGTTGTTACCTTAATGAGGGTTTCTAACTGTTATGAGAGAAACAATGATTTCTAACTCAAATGATCACCAAAATGCATGAAACCAAGTCCATTTGGAAGGTGATTGGAGGCCACAATACTTACAACCAATTTTGCACATTTTCACAATCCGTACAACCCATACAGTGCCTAAAAATAGAATTTTTCTATAGAAGTTTCAAATGATACAAAATCCTTCTTAAAGGAAATTCAACTAACTTGTAGCCTTCTAACTACCTCCTAATGCCTAAAACCACCTATGACCCCTCAAAAACTTTTACATAATTATGCACTTTGTCAATAATTGTTGACAACTTTACATCTTGTTTACATTTTTGCATTTTTTGGACTTAGTAATCTTTATAATAACCTAAAGAGATACAAAATGAATCCTTTCCATCCTATTACAAAGAAAAGATGCCAAATTAAGCAAAATGGAGACATAGTTTTGCAAGGGTGCCCCTGCACCACCCACCAGCATGCATTTGTGTGGGACTATCATGATATGAAGGGATTGAACCCTAAGTTTTGCACTTATAGGATATACATAAGAGATGATTGTACACCAATGAGGCAGCCACAAAGAAGAATTAACCCTGCATTGAGAGAAATTATAAAAGGGGAACTAAAGAAATTACTAAATGTAGGATTTATCTACCCCATTTCAAATAGCCAATGGGTGTCTCCTGTTATGAAATAATTTGCACAATAGAAGAATATGATATGAAATATGTTGCAAATACTCGATAACAACTAAGAATAACAAGCCACTTCGAGGGAGAAAACCTCCAAATATCTCTAATGAGAACACACTTCACACTTGATGATGAAATAAGCCTCACAACCTCCTATATATACCTATTTATGCCAAGGATATCACCTAAGCCGACTTAGACACGCCTATATAAGACTTAGGCCAACCTAAACAACTAAATAACAATATACTAATTATAATATGACTTAATAGAGAGTTGAGATAGCCACAAGCTGACTATTCATAACCCGATGTACAATAATATTAAGGGCGTAGCATGCCCCCCTTCTTCAAAGAAGCATTGTCCTCAATGCTAATCAAGTTTGGAAACTTTTGAATGAACTCCTCATCTTCCCATGTGGCATCTTCAACTGGTAACTTCTTCCATTGGATGAGATACTCAGTGATAGTTCTATTTCTCAGCTTCTTTGTGTGTGTTTGACGAATGCACTCTGGTTCCAAAATGATTCTTCCTTCTTCATCTAGCTCAGGAAGTGTTGTTTGAGTGGGAATATTATGCCCAATTATCGTCTTCAAACAGGAGACATGAAAAAATGGATGTATCTTTGTTGTTGGTGGCAACTCAAGCTTGTAGGCAACACTACCAATCTTTTGCATGATTTGGTATGGACCATAATACTTTGGAGACAACTTATTATTCTTTCTTTTCTGCTTTAGTGAGATTTTCTTATAAGGTTGTAATCACAAGAAGACCCAATCCCCAACTTCAAAACTTCTTTCACTATGATGTTGGTCTGCCTGTTGTTTCATTCAATTTTGTGCCATGGCTAAATTCTCCTTGAGTCCTGAAAGTACTTGTTGTTGATGAAGCAAGTGGTCTTCTACTACTTGAACTCTTGGGGACACCTTAATTGATGATGTGATGGAAGAAGGATGATATCCATAAAGTGCCAAAAATGGAGACATTTTTGATGAGCTATGAAAAGAAGTGTTATACCACCATTCCGCAAGTGGTAGCCAATCTACCCACTGAGACTATTTCTCTAAAGTGAAACAACGTAGATATCCTTCCAAAAACTTATTAACAACCTTTGTTTTCCCATCTGATTGAGAGTGGTATGAAGAGCTAAGAGCCAATTGAGTACCCAAACATTAGAATAAATCTTTCCAAAAGTGACTAGTGAAGATAGGATCACGATCACTAACAATAACTTTAGGTGTACCATGTAGCTTTTGGATATTCTCCAAAAAAACTTTAGCCACTGCACTTGTTGTAAAAGGATGTGCTAATGCAATGAAATGTGCATATTTAGTGAGCCGATCAACTACCAACATGATGACATTATGACCTTTAGATTTGGGAAGCCCTGTGATGAATTCCATGGATACCTCTTCCCAACGCTGGCTAGGAATAGATAAGGGTTGCAAGAGACCCGGTGTCTTAATTGTCTCCCCTTTATGCCTTTGACACACCAAACATTCAGCCACAAATTTTTGAACATCACCCTTTAGCCCCTCCCAAAAGAAATCCTGCTTGACTCGATGATATGTCTTCAAAAATCCTGAATGACCACCCACTGGAGACTCATGCAACTCTGTGAGAATCTTGATTTTAAGGTTGGAATTCTTGTAGAGATACAAACACTCTTTATACCAAAGAGTATCTCCCTTCCAACAAAACTTATCTGAACTACTAGGATCACTTTTTAATTGCTCGATGAGATTACTTGTCGCAACATCATTTTTCCACTCTACTTTGGCTTCCTCCACCCAATTTGCTTGTAATATTGAAAGGGCACACAATAAGGCTTCATCTTTCTCATCCTTCCTTGATAGTGCATCTGCGACAATATTTTCTTTCCCTTTCTTATATACAATCTCAAAGTCATATCCTAACATCTTAGTGACCCATTTTTGTTGCTCTTCAGAAGATAGTCGTTGTTCCAAAAAATATTTTAGGCTATCATGATTTTTCTTAACCTTGAAATGTCTACCCAATAGATAAGGCCGCCATTGTTTCACTGCATGGAGTATTGCTAGCATTTCCTTCTCATAAATAGGTTTTAGTTGATTCTTACCTTTTAATTGACGACCACTGAAAAGCCAATTGGTCGACCTTCTTGCATGAGCACTGCTCCTATCCCATTTCCGTAGCATCACATCTCCACAATAAATTCCTTGGTGAAGTCGAGTGGCAAGTATTGGAGTTGTACACATAGCCTCCTTCAATCTCTCAAATGTTGTATTGGTAGACTCGTTCCAATGAAAAGAATCCTTCTTCAATAGAGTGGTGAGAGGTGCTGCTATACTACCATAATTCTTCACAAATCTTCTATAGTACCCCTGTCAATCCCAAGAATCCTCTCGGTTTCTTAATGGTTTTGGAATAGGCCATTCCATGATAGCCTTAATTTTGTTAGGGTCGACCTTTACTCCATGTGAAACTATGTGTCCCAAATACTCCACCTCTGTAAGACCAAAAGCACACTTGGATGGCTTAGCATAGAGTTTATGATCTTCAAGTATTTGTAATGATTGGTCCACATGTTGCAAATGTTCTTCCCAAGTCTTGCTATAAATTAATATATCATCAAATAATACTAACACAAACTTTCTCAAGAACTTCTTAAAAATGAAATTCATCAAACTTTGGAATGTAGATGGTGCATTGGTAAGACCAAATGGCATCACCAAAAATTCATAATGACCCTCATGAGTCCGAAATTTTGTCGTACAAATATCTTCCTCCTTAATTTGAATTTGGTGATAACCAGATCTAAGATCTAACTTAGTAAAAAACATAGCTCCATTTAATTCATTTAACAAATCATCAATGACTGGAATTGGAAACTTATCTTTAATGGTGTACATGTTGAGCACTCTATAATCTGGACACATGTGCCAAGTATCATCCTTCTTACGTACCATCACCACAAGTGAGGAGTAAGCACTTTGGCTATGCCTGATGATTCCTGCCTCTAGCATCTCTTCAACAATCTTTTCTATCTCACTCTTTTGTATGTGTGGATACCTGTAAGGCCTAATGTTTGGTGGTTGGCTCCCTGGGACTAACTGTATGGCATGATCATGATCCCTCTTAGGAGGAAGTCCTTTAGGCATATCTCCAAGAACAACTGAGTGACGATCAATTATAGCTTGCAAATCTGGATGAGTAGGAGTATTAGATTGAAAGACTTCTAATGAACATAGTTGGGCCACAAATCCATCCACTCCTTTCTTAAGCAACTTTTGCATTTGATGAGATCTTACCATTTGTGGAGATTTTACCTTCAACCCCCTTAGCTCTACTAGCCTTCCTTCTGATTGAAATCTCATGAATAGTTCTTGGAAGTTCATCTAAATTGTTCCTAATGTAGTAAGCCATTGTACTCCCAAAACAATATCTGTTGCACCCATGGATATCGCATACATTGGGGTATCAAGTTGATAATCTCCCATGGATAATTTAATGCTATGACACTTCCCTAAACAACTAATTGTACCACCATATGCAATCAAAACTTGAAACTCTAGAGCTAGATATATGAAACAATTTAGACGAGCAGCTAACTTTTTGTTAATGAAATTATGAGTACTACTTGATTCGATCAACATTGTTACCTTCTCCTTCTTTAGGAACCCCACCACCTTGAGATTTTGTGGAACGCTGAAACTTGAGAGTGCATGACAAGAAATGATTGGTTGAGAATCATGTGATTCCTCATTTGACTCCCTTTCATCTTCTAGTATGGGTTCCTCCTCTTCTTCCTCATTGGGACCTTCAATATAAAACAATTTCTTTTCACTACATTTATGTCCTCGACTGTATTTGCTATCATAATTGAAACACAAGCCTTTTTCTCTTTTCTCCTCAATTTTTTGTGGAGTCAACTTAGTAGGTTGTGTTGAATATCCTTTCTCTCTTGTCACATTAGCCCCTTGCTTCTTAGGAATCAAATACTTCTCCTCTACCCATGCAAAGATAAAAGACTCATTTATGGAACTAGGGCTAAACATGCATTTCTCATGTTGAATGTGATCCTTGAGACCACCCAAGAATAATTCATTCAATTTTCCTCTGTGTATCCACCTTAAGGATAGATTTTGGAATTGTTGAATATAATCCTTAAATCCTGTTTGTTGAAGTTTAGCTGGCTGAAGAAGTTGTCTATGGCGCTATTGCTATATTGTGCTTGGAGTTCCTCTGTAAAAATTGACCATGAGATGGTGAGCCCCTTTTTCTTCGATGAGTGCAAAGCCAATGATACCAAATGAATTGATCGGTTCTAGATATAGGAAGCCATCGTGACCTTTTGTCCATTTGGGATTTGGTGTACTTCAAAAAAATTCTCCATTTGGTTTATCCATGTTAGAGGATCCTTACCATCGAACTTGCACATATCCACCTTTGGAAATAAATTACTAGATCCCATAGGAGTACTAAAGCTTGTGTCAGTAGTAGCTGACCTAGAATTTACACCTTGGCTGCTTGAGAACTCCTTTCTTGATTCAGCCATGTAGGTGCTTAACATGTTTTGTATGTCTGATATATCTCCTCTTAGGTCACACATATCCATCTTAATTGAGGAAATGTCTTCCTTGACCTTATTGATTTCCTCATTATGAGTAATATCCTCGATTGTTTCACCATCCTTATCAAGAGTCTTCCCCAGAGTGACATTCTTTTTACCCCTTGTTCCAGGCCCCGACATGATGGAAACCACTAATGTTGAAATAAATCACACTAATGAAACTTAAATTCTCTCAAATTTTAACTGTAATCTCCTTTATTATGTCTTCAAAAACCCAATAACAATCAGACTCCAATTCAACAAGATGTGCGAGATATGTAGATTCCAAAAAAATAGTGTAGAAACTCTAATTATACAATAATTCACTTAATTATGCTCCAATTCTTCTAAAATATGGACTGTAGCTTCTTCAATATGTTCTTCAAAAACCCTTTAAAAATAAAAATAAAATTCACCAAAATTTGAAAGATATGCTCTTCCCAAAATTGCCTCTAAAATTGAGAAAAAACCTTGCCTCTACGGTGCCAAGATCATGCTCTGATACCACTTGTTATGAAATAACTTGAAAAATAGAAGAATATGATATGAAATATGCTGCAAATACTTGATAATATTAAGAATAACAAGCCACTTCGAGGGGGGAAAACCTCCAAATATCTCTAATGAGAACACACTTCACACTTGATGATGAAATAAGCCTCACAACCTCCTATATATACCTATTTATGCCAAGGATATCACCTAGGCCGACTTAGACACACCTATATAAGACTTAGGCCGACCTAAAAAACTAAATAACAATATACTAATTATAATATGACTTAATAGAGAGTTAAGATAGCCACAAGCCGACTATTCATAACCCAATGTACAATAATATTAAGGGCGTAGCATCTCCATTGGTGATTGTGCCCAAAAAGGGAGGGAAGTGGTGATTTTGTGTTGATTACAGGGAAATCAATGTTGCCACCAAAAAAGACCATTTTCCCCTTCCTTTCATAAACCAAGTTTTGGACCCACTTGCAGGAAAGCAGTACTTTTCTTTTTTAGATGGATTCGGTGGGTATAACCAGATCCAAATTGCACCTGAGGACTAGGAGAAGACCACCTTTACCTGTCCATGGGGAACCTATGCCTACTTAGTACTTCCATTTGGCTTATGCAATGCACCTACAACTTTTCAGAGGGAAATCATTAGCATATTTTTAGATATCTCTCATGATTGCATGGAAATTTATATGGATGATTTTACTACTTATGGTGTTGATTTCAAAGAAGAATTAGAGAATCTCAAGAGAGTCCTACAGAGATTTGAAGACCACAATCTATCTTTAAACAGTGAAAAGTACTTCATGATGATGCAGGAAGGTGTAGTCTTTGGCCACTACATCTCTCACAAAGGAATTCAAGTAGATCCTGCCAAGATTGAGGTGATCACCAATCTTCCTATACCTGCAAAATAAAAAGATGTTAGGAGTTTCTTGGAACATGCAAGTTATTACAGGAATTTCATCAAAGACTTTAGCAAAATTACAACACCATTGTACACTCTCCTAACTAAAGATGTTGAATTCCAATGGACAAAAGACTGTGACAAGGAATTTTCTAAATTGAAAGCAGCCTTAACTCATGCTCTTGTACTCAAAGGTCCTAATTGGGAGCTTCCTTTCAACATTCATACAGATGCATCAGACTATGCTATAGGAGCATTCTTAGAACATAAAGAAGGAGCTATTGAGAATTTTATTTATTTTGTCAACAAAAATTTGTAGGGAGCTAAATTCAATTATATAGTGACAAAAAAAGAAATGTTGGCAGTGGTCTATGCCCTTAACAAATTCAAGCACTAAATAATAGGTTATTAGATCTTTGTGCACATAGACCATGCATCCATTAGGTACCTCATGAATAAACCCCTGATATAAGGTAGGCTAGCAAGATGGTTATTGTTGATGTAGGAGTTTGACATAACCATTGTGGATAAACTAAGGAAGGCCAATGTTGTTGCATACTTTCTTTCAAAGCTGACTACATCAGAAGAAAATCAAGTCATTGATGACTCCTTCCCTAATGAACACTTATGTTCCATCAGTGTGCAAACACCCTACTATGTTGACATAGCTAATTATCTAGTCACAAGGATAGTTCCTCCTCATTTCTCTCCAAAAGAGAGAAGAGTGCTCATTGAAAAATATTTTTCTTTTCTCATGGATTGTTGGATGTGTGTTCTACACTGGACTAGACCATGTCCTAAGGAGATGTGTGAGGGAAGATGAGACATATGATATTTTGCATGCATGTCACAATGAACCCTATGGAGGGCATTTTGTAGCCAAGAGGACAACAATGAAGATTTTGAACATAGGATATTACTGGCCCACACTCCACAAGGATGCGGGGAAATATATAAGGAAGTGTGATAGATGCCAAGGGATGGGTCGACCAACCAAATCTGATGAGATTCCCCTTTACCCCAAGGTAGTCATCACTCCATTTGACAAATGGGGATTGAATTTTGTAGGACCCATTGATCCTCCATCAAATGGTAAATCCTATATCTTAGTATGCACTGATTATGTAACCAAGTGGGTAGAAGTTAAGGCTATGAAGCATGCAAGAGATAATAAGGTTGCAAAATTTATTTATGAGGATATTTTCACACGATATGGGGTTCCTAGAGAGATAGTGGTTGATCAAGGGGCTCAATTCACCTCAACTCTTATTACAACACTGGTCAATGAGTACAACATAAGGCATAGGAAGTCTAATCTTTATCACCCTCAGGCCAATGGCCAAGTTGAGGTGACTAATAGGGAAATTGAATCCATTCTAGCCAAAATAGTGGCCATCCATAGGAAGGATTGGGCAAACAAGCTGCCAAAATCTATTTGGGCCTATTGAACCACCTGGAAAACAACCACAGGCTTCACTCCTTTTGAGTTGTTGTATGGAAAGACAGTTCCCATTGAATTTGAGCATAAGACTCTTAGGACTACACTAGACTTAGGGATGGATATCTTTGAGGAAAAAAAGAATAGAATTATGCAGTTGAATAACTTGGATGATATGAGAAAGGCAGCCTTGCATCACACAGAGGTAGTGCAGAATTAGAGAATAAAGTGGCATGACAAATTCATCAAGGACAAGAAATTCTAGCCAGGTGACTGGGCACTGCTCTACGACTCAAGGTATTAGGATAACATAGGAAAATTGTAGACAAGGTGGCTAGGATGATATGAGGTTGTTGAAGTCTTCCCTAATGGTGTTGTTCAGCTCACTACCATTGACCCTGTCAGATTTAAGCTTCTTCGCAATGGTCATCACCTCAGGTTGTATCACAAGCCAACTTCCAAGGAAGAATTCTTGTAGCAATTCACTCAGCATGCAACACCCGAACTTCCTGTAGTTGAAGGAAGCAGACCTATTGTCCCTCCTTCTGGCTAACTAAGGTACACAACTTTTCATAATAAAGACTTCCATTTTTGTGGGAGTCCACTTATTCATTCATTCACCCATCTTCCTATCCATCTCCACCTTTCTCTCTCTTCCATCACGTCGCCATAACCTCACTTCATTCCACCATCATTTCACTTCATTCAATCTCCATTTTCATTAATTGCTCAACTAACTTCTTAAAAGGTGACTGGTACTTTCTCCATAATATTTGCAACCAATCTTCCAAGAATTCAAATACGTGTGCACATCAATTTGTTACATCTTAATTATCTTTTAGTACATTCATTTAATTTTATTGTACATTAATATAGATCTTCTCCATAGCATGTCATTATTCCATGCCCCTGTCAAATCATCATTACTACTACGCATGTGAGGAAACATGCTCAAATTTAGATTGGGAGGAATCATGAATACCATTTCCACGTGTCAGTCCATGTTGGCCCATGTCAACAAAGTTTAAATTGAGCCAATTTGAATTCTGAGTGAGGTGACAGCTTGCATGTGTGAGATGACATCAACCATTTCCATTTTTATTGATCATATCCTTCATTTATTACTCTTTTACTTTCTTTATTACTTCTGTCATAATCCTAAGTTGCCAAAAAGGTAGAATTCAGATGGCATTGGTGTTGGGAGTTCAGCAGTGTTGGAGGAAGGAGAAATTGGGCTTTTAGACGAAGATTGTAGGAAGGGAAACCTTGCAAAGTGATTGTTTAATTGTAGATAGTTGAACAATGGGAGGTGGGTTAATCAGAAATGAACCCACTGTTCATGATGTATTACTGTAGGATACACCTTGCTAGGCCGAGTTCAAAAACTGTGGGTGGTTAGACTATTTCCTAAATCTGAATGGCTATAATGAAGAGGTTGTGTTGGAATTTGCGTAGACATTATCTGAAGGAAAGGCCACGGTAAAAGGATTGGAGGTAATAGCTACTAAAGAGAGGATTGTAGATGTTATAGGTTTGCCTACTGATGGTGAACATTACCCTGCTACCAAAGACGCTAGGTCAACTAGGGTTGAATTTATAGAACTTGGTGACCCTCCATTGAGTGTGGAAAAGCAAGGTGCGAAGAGAACCTCTTTGTCTGAGCCATGGAAGCAAGTAGTTGTTTACATTGTGAAGTACCTTACTTGTGAAGGTCGTTAGTCGAATCTACATTCTGTGCACTTCAAACTCCTGAATCATATGAGGCATGGGAGAAGAATGAATGTGCCAAACATGTTATACCACCTTCTTTCAATTATAGTGGCTTAGACCCAAAAAGGTAGGGATAATTATGTTTCCCACCATTTTTTGATCAAATTATTAGTAGAGAAGTCTTTGTATGATGTGTCTGATATGACTTGGGAATTTTTTTTTAATATTGATCAATTTAGACCAGAGAATTTGCGACCTAGGGTTTTGCCTCAACCTTGTAGGGCTAGTAGGAGATTGAGTATGGCTAAAACCACTCCTGGTGCCTCAACTTTTGGTGCAAGCCCTAGTGTAAACCCTCCTACAGCTGAGCAGACTATAGAAATTAGTTCTTTTGAGGCATAACATTCAAACAAAGGAAGTTCTTCATATTCTGATGATGATGTCCCTCTTGGCATCCTAATTCAAACTAGGGCACAAAAGAAAGAGGTGGAAATGAGGAAGGGAAAAGATAAAAAGAAAATGGAAGAAAAGAAAGTGTCAAACTCTAAGAAATAGAAGGTTGACACTATTCTTCCTGCAACCAAAGAGAAACATGAGAGCCCTCCTAGAAAAACAAGACCAATTGGGCCAGCCATTGGTATGTCTCATAGGAAATCCCTAGGACTAGAGAAACATCATAGGAGGAAACATAATCCCCAATGGGGCAGGTGAATGTTGAGGAAAAGGACATATTTGAGGAAGCGACAAATATAGGATTAGCAAAGCTTGCTACCATCGTAGAACAATTTGAAATTCAAGAGTATGAGGAGAATTAGGAGCTCCTGTAGAAAAATCAAGAGCAAGAGTTCCTACAGTAAGAGAAAAAACAAGAGCCCCTACAGCCGGAATTGGGAGAACAATCAACACTCCTGCAGCTAGAATTGGCCGAGCAATCAGAATCCCTATAGCTAGAACCATATGAAGAGAAAGCATCAGTGTCAGATTTTATTTGTAGGATTACATAAACCCTTTGATTTTTCAATGCACATGGTAGCCATAAATTTATGGAGAGAGATGCAAAGGAGGGAAGAGGAATGGAAAGAGGAGAAACCAAGGATTAGGAAGGAAATTAAAAAGAGAGATGAAGAGATTGAAGATAAGAATGCAGAAATTGTTGCTTTAAAGGAGAAGGTGGACAATATGGTAACCTTAGTACCTCAAATATTGTAGGACTCCTCCAAGGGTCTATGCTCTATATTTGAAAGAGAATAATCTTTCTTTTAAACTAGCAAGGATTATCTCATATTTGAATCCTTCCATTGAGACTCCTCTTGATTTTTTCCAAGCTTATCAGATTGCTCCTCCTGAAATGAAAAATTTATTGTGTGAATTCTATTTGCATAATTATGATGTGTCCCAAGATCACGATTGGAATCCATTGTTGTATGTTGGGGATGTCCAATTAAGGGCATTTATGTCCTGGAGATAGAATGAAATTAGTTGGGAACAACAGTTCAGGACTTATAGGAAAATAGAATCTGACACTCCCTTGCCCATCAGGGCTGAATCTAGAAATCCAGGAGACATTTTTTGGGATTGGCACAAAAAAATTTACCGACCAAGCTATGGTAGTAGGATCCTACCTAAGAGAGAAGCAATTTACAAAGAAAATGAGAAGGTAGCAAAAACCACAGGGGAAGTTGTAAAGGGATATCTAGCACAGAGGTGGAATAGTCTAACTAATGAATTAAAACAAGTTGAGCCTCACTCTCTGCAGAACTATGTTGTAGCATGCAAGAGGGTTGATAGATATATATAGATTGGAAGGACAAAGGGACAATTTTGGCTTCCATTAACTTTTTAGCCACCTATCCTATTATGGCCTGTGCCAAATTTCAGGTATTATCAATATGATATAGTTGCAGAGAGACAAAGATGGAGTAGGTTGGACAACAAGCAAGGGTTCTATTGGGACCCTAATTCACGCACTGCAAGAACTGATGTAGGATAGCTGACAGTTGCAAATTTTAGGGCATTGACTAAGCAAAAGAACAACCCTTCCTTTGTTGGAGGACTAGCAAAACCTTAGGTTGGGAGGAGTGATGAGTCTAGTTTTTGGCTCAATTTTGATAGAATTTATTATCCATTTGTTGTAGTTATCATAAACCTTGATACTTGGATATTGACCTTTTTTATGATATTTCCTCAAAACCATAGACATTGGGCTTGAGCTTATTTTTGTAACCTTTAAATGACATTGACATGCTATATGGACTATCTATGTTAATTTTACATGTGGATTAATGAATGTTACTTTGGTTTGACTTCAAATTACATTGTGGAACTCTACTTGCCCAATCTAGGCATAGATTTTTGTGAGGATATTTATGCTCTTGTATTGTACAACTCTTATGAGTTTAAATGCTCATTTTTATTGTCTATTAATTGGAGCAATTGTATGAGAGTTCCATGAGAGTTTATTACAGGTTGTGAAGAAGGATTGTTGAAGGCAAGGAAGCATATCAATCAAGGATTGATACAATTTTATTGTAATCTTGTTCTAAGGTTAAATAATGCAAGCACTATTGATTCTGGTGGAGTTTTTTCCCAAAAGGGTTTCTCCATGTATATATTGTGTCACTTCTATGTCCTTGTCTCATTCTTCTACAATCTTCTGTCTCTTTCTACAATTGGTAAAATTGATCTAAACATATTAATCATACACAAAAGATTGTGACAAAGAACACTTAATTAGATCTACAGTCTCATAGTTTTACAAGTTTTAAGCTACAATATTACCTTTATTTTCAACATAATTTAGGGCTTGGTTGCTTGAATGAGCAATCTAAATGAAAACCATGGTTGAATAGTGACATGGTTCTTGCTCAACCTCATTCTCTTGGGTTGCTTCATCCTCCATTGTCTTCTATCTTCATGTCTTCTTCTTGTGATTATTTGATTCTTTCTCCACAAGAGAAAGGGTTGCTTCTTGCTCCTCATTCTTTGCCTAAGAAAGAGTGTATCTTTTCAAGGCTTCTAAAATCCCACTTGATTACTCTTCCTTCTCCTACACGTAAGAAATTTTTTAAGGATGATAAAGAAAACACGTTCTTTTTGTGCATACCATCGAGTGTTAGGCCATTAGACTAGTGAATGTAAGGCCTTGAAGGATAAAATACAACAAATTCTTGATTTAGGTGCGATCACTCATTTATTTGTTGATACATTTGCTTCTTCTTCAAATGACAAGTGATATTGAGGTTTACCTCTATCTTGTATGTTCTAAGTATCTTGCATGGTTCTCCTCCCTTGTATTTTGGGGGTAGTGATAACTTGTTTTGGAGATGTGTGTCCTTCTTAAGGACCCCCTCTCTTCTCTATGTCTTCCAAATGAAGCGTCCCTTGAGTGGACCCCTTTTCCTTTCGAAGGGTTCCCGAGGGACCCCCCTTTGAAAGCTTTTCTCTCGAATGAATTTTATGGCATCTAGCTTGGGGGTAGCCTGACTAGACCTATCTTATATCTTGGCATCTAGCTTGGGGGAAACCTAACTAGACCTATATTTTTTGTGATTGTCTTGCAATGTAGCTTGCAATAGCCACAGGTTCATCTGATTGGTACTGCTTTGCAGGATCAAGAACCTATAGAGCTCCTTTGTATCAAGTTTTACTATCATTTTTAGTCTACATATTAACATGTTGCTTTGTAGGTGTGCCTATGAAACTGATTTTTAATCAACCTTGCAGGACTAAGCACCTCTGAGGACCCAATCCGACTCTACGGAGTTTCTTGCATTGGGCTTCCCTCAAGAGAGAGTACCTAGGGTGCCTTATTTGCAATTCTGAGGACCTATAAAGCACTTTCATCCTACAAGATCTGTTCACCATTGGTCTGCGGGCCTTCGATACAGTTTGTTCAACTCTATAGGAGAGAGTACCTATAGAGCCTTTTGTTCACCTTCCATAGGTTACGGATTTGTGACACATTTATTCAACTCTCCTTGGGTTTGAGGACGTGTGGAGCCATCTCTCTAGGAATTTTCATTCCTTTCTAGCTTCTCCATCTTTCTCTTAAACTCTCTTCTCTTCTCAAATTATGTATATCATATTGAAGATCTACATCTTCTTCATCCTAAGTATATGCTCTTTCTTTCTTTGATATTGGTTGCTTCCCTAACTTTTGGGTGCATTCTTCTCTTGAAGCAATCAATCCTTACATTCTTCTCTTCATTTTAGAATTCTTCTATGTGTTATTATTTTTAATTTGGAGACGACAATAGTACTAAGACAACCTTTTGCATTGAGGTCTCTTTCACTTTGCTAACTCAAATCCTTTAGTTTTTTGTGTGTACCTATGTGAATGTGGTTTTAAATGTTCTAACCTTGTGATGTAGTGGCTTTTTATGTACTAATGTTGTTGTCTTGTGCAAGTATTTCTTGTCTAATGTGTTTATTTTGTAGGTCTTCAGACTGTGGGCACGCTTCCTTGGTTTGAAGAACTATTTGCTTCCTCTACAGTATCTTTTTGGCATCGTGATGTTATTTATGTTTAGTAGATTTTCTTTAGTGTGCATACTAGTGTAGATTCATATGCTCGCTAAAGTGGGGGCAAAATGTAATGTTATAAAATTGCACCCCTTGCAATTTCACATTCATTCTTGTATCTTCTTTAGTGTCCACTCCCCTAGGACTTGTGTAGGCTCATTTTAGCCCTTGCATTAGCCTTTTTCCCTCTCAAGATGCTTGAGACCCCTTTTAAGTAGCTACCTTTGGGCATCAACTTTGCGTCAAACCTTGTGCTTTTCCTATTTGTGTCATTTTGTAGCATGATGTGTTTGGACACTAGCGCACCGTGCGGACATCTATTTGTCGCGCTAGCATCCTGTGACATTTCTACATTCAAACGACCATTTCCAAGCATGTTTTCCACTTGTCAGCAAGTTTTGTCGGTGGTAACAGCTCGAGGGACCTTGTAATCGCTCAGGAAGTTTCTTTTCCCTCTTTAAAAGTTGTATTTTCAATCTATGTGGCCTTCTTGGATTATCTCTTGAATTCTCTTCTCCTCTCTGCAACATTATCTTGTTATTTTTCTTACACAGCTCTCTTGTTTGCTACAACAGCCTCAAGCACTCCCATGTCCTTACAACACTCTTTGTAGCTCTCTTGGCTCTTGTAGCTATATTTTCCTCTCCCTTTGGCTTTCTTAAGCCTTGAAATTAATATCTCTCTTACCTTGTGCTTGCGAGCATCTTGGGATTTGTCATATATCCCCTATTGATTGCATGTCTCTACTTCGTGATATGGGTTCTCCTCCTTGAGCGAGGATTGCTTTTATCACACCCTATTTTCTTACTTTGTTCACTTTCTCTATCTATTTGGTTGTCTGTGGAGGTGGGAACACCAAAACAGGGGTTTGGCTGAGGCAAACCCCTATACAACCCCAACATTTTCTCCAGATCTTATGCATGCAAGTATTGAAGACATGCATTTGCTAGAGGCTCCATTACTTGGGTTTTCTGTGTATTTCTTCAATCTCTCATCCTCTTTAACTTTATCATTTGTACTTTACTTCATTTTAGTTCTATTACATTTTGTTACCTTCCTAAATTCTGTAAGTTCTTAGCAATTTGATTGTTAGTGATCATTTAGCTATTTTATGTGATATTCTCGCTTTCTAGTCCATACAAGATGCTAGTGTGCCTCTGGGATGCCAACGCGCCGTACTATCATCCTTATCCCATGTTATCGTCCTTTGGCTGAGAGCTTGTTAGTCTATCTAGAAAACCTCTGTGATTTTACTCCTTTAGATTCTAGAACTCTCATGTTGTTCCTTGAGGTAGTTTAGAGCAGCTTGACCCTTGGGTATCTCTTGAGAATAAAGAGACTCATGAGTAGCGAATCCCCCTTCTCTATAGAAGTATATTGATTCACCCCCCTCCCCCTCTCAGTATTTTGGTGTGTTCAACAAAACTAAGTGCAAAAATAAACTAGATTGTATAGTTATGAGGAAAATAACACAAAATTATTATTAGTAATTAACATAGTTGCAATATTCTTTCCTAATAAAACTCAATGCAATTCCTTATATGAACCTCCTTAACACCAATAATTAAATAGGTAATCTCAAGAATTGGCATAAGAGTTAAATACCTTGCATATAAATCAATTAAGGTACTTGATATAATGAAAACATGTTGCTTATAATAATATGGTAAATACCATGTAGGCATGTTGATGGTGTTCACAATCCTTGATATCATTTTTAAATTACTATGCTAATAGCCTACATATATGGTAGCACACAAGTAAATCTTTGTTGATTGATTCTAAATTTACTTCTTTTGAAGCTATAGCAAGAAATACATATGTACAACAATAGAAAATGGAAACAACAAATGAATAAAACCTACAAAACACAAAATACATATATCTAGTGACATGGAATTATTTTTAGGCTTGGATGCTCCTTCAATTTTTTTATGTTATTATATGGATTGGCATTCTTATTATGGAACTACTTGGTTTGGTAGCTCTTGAATGGATTCTCAAGCCCAACCTTTCATTATAATGATAATGGTTGGTGATGTTGAACTTTATAGTTATGTAGATGCACTCCATGACATCTCCTAAAATGTAAAGATTATATTTGAAGTATAACTCATGTAGTTGGTAAGTCTCTAAAGTCTACATTGCAATTAGGCATAAACATGTGAAATCTTGTCCATAGCCCACATGATCCTACTTATGATGGTCCCTTGCCTCAAAAAGTTGAGACTCTACTATAATATCTAAATTAGGATCAAAGTAGTTATGATAGAAATAAATTTCAAGACTTCTTTGTGCATCAATCAAATTCCTTGTTTCTATAAGTGTATGACAAGAGTCAAAGAAACATGTTATGCAATATGATCAATATAGTGTTCACTACTGCTAGCACATAATGCTCTATGATCTGAAATGCTCTTTAGAATGATGCTAAGATAATTGCTATGAGATATGAGATAATCATTAGTGATGAAGGACTTATATTTAAATATGACATTCTAGGTAGCATATTTCAATGTTTTTAGTGCATGTTGATGGGAAATAGTCTATTTTGGAAGGGAGTCAAGTTGAAGATTGTGAAAGATGGATTAAAATAAGGTGGATGCAATCACGTGCATGATTTTATCTAGGAGATGGAATCACACCTCCAATTCACTATGTTGGGTCCAAACCATGAGAAGTAAACTAGTAAAAGATAAGAGACTCAATTGGGTTCTATTAGCTTATGCATTAAAATTCATTAAATTAAAAATACTACAATAACATACATAATCATAATATCAAAACATATACAAAACTAACACATGCACTATAAAAAAGTATAATAGATTCATTGATTAAAGCTACAACCACAATTAATGATACCAGATTTCCACAGTCCATACTATTGATCATTATTCTTTTCGGATTAGACAGTGTGAGAATTTTTTGTATCAACTTTTCAAATCACACTCAACGATCTATCATCAAGATAATAGAGAGTTATAGAAGACAAAAAAAACCTCACATAACTCTCTATTATCCTAATGATAGATCATAGATTGTGATCCAATATATTGATACAAAAAACTTTCACACAATCTAATCCAAAAATAACAAGGGGCTTCGCCCATCACCTGACAACTCTGCCCATTGCTCGAGCTTTGCTCACAGCCCTAGAAGGATATATAGGTGGTGGCAGAGCGTGGATGGTTAGAAACTTGGATGGTGCCAATCTGACCGACCCCACCATTTTAAAGCGGGTATGATTGGTCGAATCCACCCTAACCCCACCATCCAAACCTCACCACCAAAATACATTACAATACTTTAAAAATAATTATGCTTTTAACATTTTTTCATTTAAACCTCGTAGCACTGTATATGTCTCCCCTATCTATGTCCTCTACAATACCAAAAATATACTATTCCTTACAATGTGCACATAGATCATCTTAAAGTCCCTACCAACCCACCCAAGATCAAAAGCATTATTAAACAAAATATGAACAACGTAGGGTTCCCGACATCATAAAGCTAAATCTATTATTTCTATGTACCACTCCACCTCTTTTTGACATGATGTTTTGTCAAAGCAAAACAAGTGGAGTAAATTGATGGTAGATAGCCTTTGTCCCTTCACCATTATACCTAGCGGACGTAAGCAACATTTTTTTTATTATTATTAATACTAGTGTCAGACTTTCCCTTTGAATTGACAGCCCTTTTCTTGGGTCAACTCCCTATTTATAAAGGCTTCGTCCATATCCTGTTCTAGCTTTGAAAAAGGTAACATATACCACGACAAAAATGTCATTTTGTACCCATCGAGGTAATTTTTCCCATCACAAAAATGTCATTTTGTACCCATCGAGGTAATTTTTCCGATCACTGGGTACATCAATTTATTAATCAAAAACCTAACATTGAAAAACAATCCATATGCAATGAAGTTTCTATGGGTCCTTTTAAAATCATCTTTTTGGTAAAAGTATTTATAAATTATCAAAGGGTTGTAATATAATTGACTTAGTATATTTGATGATAGCGATGGTATGTTTTTTTAATATATTATTCATTGAGGTCGAAACTTTCAATTATTCATTGAGGTTGAAACTTTCAAATATATGATATAAGGGATGAAATCGAGATCATGCCCTAGGTGATTTTAGTGAAATAGATTCCTCTTAATTGTTGGCTCTCAATAGAAAAGGTATCAGCGTAAGCTCGTGCTACTATATCGGATAACAAAATGAGATTGTGAATGATCTAAAATTTTCGATCAAAAAATATTTATATTATTAATTCAAAGATGTCACAAGTAGTGAATTGGTTGTTTGTTTTGTGGTGAGAGTGTTTGATTTATAAAGAGCTTAATAAGGATAATATTTTGTTTTGTGTAAAGATTTGATTTGATAATTCATTTATCTAATGTTTATGAGTTACAAAAAGTATTTAGATATTTATCTTTCCAACAAAAAAAGATGTCACATAATTGTGTAACATTAAACCATAGTTTTTTAGTAATGACCAATATACGTGTGTATCTTTGATAGCCCCTCTCTAATAGAAGAGAAAACATGTTTATTCTTATGAGAGGTGAATTTTCTTTGATCATGTGAGAGAGTAACAAGTTATTACATGTCAAAAATGATAATCTAAAGTTAAATCAAGTATCATTTAAATTTAAAGTTTATGAAGACAATCATTTTGAAGTTTGTGTTCTAGCCAACTAGCTTCAAAATGTACCTAAATCCTAAATTCTTGAATTTATGAAAAATAACATCCAAAAAGAACTACATGATAAATAAGAGTTTAAGTTGATAACATGAATCTTCATAGAGGAAGAGTCTTAGCTTTCCTCTAAGTTACAACCCAAAACTCATCTTTTTGATTTTAGAGAAAGTAAAGGGCCTAACAATTCTTATAATTACTTTAAAAAACTAACAAATCATATGAGAAAGGATTTAAAGAAACATATATAGGTGACTCTAAAGAAGATAATCCAATTTATATTCCTTTTAAACACCATTAATAATTCAAACTCAAATAAATCAGATCAAAATAAAGTAACAATACTAGAAAAAGAAAGGAGAAGCCTGTGAAAAAAAGACATGACATTATAACCTAAAAAGAGTGAATGAAACTATCATAGAAAAATAATGCAATGGATTCAAATATTTGCAGTTCTTGTAATCATTGGCATCCAATACAACAGTAAGAAATAAAATAATTAAATCATATTTTTTGCATATAAATCAAGAATGGTTGAAGCAATTAGTCAACACATAGAAAATGAAAACCACAAAAAAAAGGAAAATATGTAAATGAGATAGAGATGGGTTATATTAAGATTGAACTAACACATGAGATAATAATAACTTTGCATATCTAAGTTGTATTTGAATTTAAAATAGTAGTATATCTGAGTTGTATTTGAATTTAAAATAGTAGTAGAGAAAGTATGTTATACAATAAATTATTCAATAAAACAAAATTACAGTCAATGTTTTAGTTCATGAAGTGGACATCTAGCTTTTTAAAATTGATTTTACCCACTTTTAATAGGAAAGTCTATGTGATTTCTATGGTAACAGTATTGAAGCATTAGTGATGTTCTTCTCATTTAAATATTAGCCACTAAATTTAAACATTTGAAAAGTGTTCTTCAATTTGACATATTATGATTCGATGGGAAGATTTTATAAAAATATGCGAAGTTTTTACACCAATTTTTTTAAAGCTCTTATTGACAATTTCTAATAGACTATTGAAATCTAGTGTATACTAGTCTTATGAGTCAAGTATCTTTTTCTTTTTATGACAATTAATTCTAATCCTCCATTTCATAATTAAATACATTACAAATTCTTTGATATTTAAAAAAATATTCTGAATTATATATTATTAATGTATATAGACTAGATGATAAATTAAAAGAACAAGCAAATTATTTGTATCAACAAAATTTCATCACACATCGATCTCACTTAGTCATAGTTAGAAAAAATGAAAACTTAAGAGGGCATAATTATGAGTGTGGTTTAGTGGCCAACGGGTTGTGATTGATGAAGCAAGGTGTGGATAAATCTTATTTATATGTACTCATTACATAATCAATTAGGGAGAAAGAAATCAAAACATAACAAAGAAACAATTATACCATAGTTATTTGCATAGATAGCAAGATTGGTTGAAAACAACTAATCAATATACATAAAAAATTAAAACTACATAAAAAGAAAAAATATTGATGGGACATAGATGGTTTACATTAAGATTGAACTAACATATGAGATAATAATAAATTTGCATACCCAAGTTGTATTTAGATTAAAAATAGTGGTAGAGAAAGTATGTTGTACAATAAATTATTCAATTAAAAAATCCATTCAATGATTTGGTTCATGAATTGAACAAATATCATGTTTAAATTAATTTAGTCCACCTTTAGGAAAGACTTACATTTTTGTAATAACATTATTATAACATTAACAATATTCTTCTCATTTCTATCAACTAAATTTAGACACTTGTAAGGTGTCCTTTCATTTGACATGTTATGATTTGATAGGAAGAGTTCATAGAAAACCATGTAAGTTTTGTTTAGATATTTTTCAAAAGCTCTAATAAAAGTTCTGACAAACTATTGAAATCTAATATACAATCATTTTAAGATTGAACTATCTCTTTCTTTTTATGATGATTAATTATAATCCTCCATTTTGTGGGCGGTTGGGTGGGCGCCTTTCCACTTATTCTTTATGGAAAGGTTGGGTTTCCTTAGGACAAGGTGGTGATAACATTTGGCATGCCACTCGGGCACTCCGCGTAGGTTGGGTGAGTGTCTCTTCGTAGGGAGCTATTTTGGCAATGTTGATCGGGCAAGTTGGGTTGATTAGTATTTGGCGTGGCCGAGCGACATGATGTTTAATGAAGGTCTTGGTTTATTGTTCCATTTCTTTTGACGTTTTCATGGGCATTAAGTGGTAAATCTATAGTCGTTCAGGTTGGATACGACGTACCTCTTCGCTGGCATATCATGACTCCTCATCATGTATGCTAGCATCTAGGTGGTAGTAGATCAACAAATATCGAGTGGCACGCACGCTTTTGCACAACGTTGTAAGTGTGGTAGGCTTTGGCAGATCAAGAATCATAAATAATAGAGGGTGGCATGGGTTTTGCAAAGGATTGATTCTTGCATTACACTCTAGTTGTGGAAATGGCGGAACAGTCCAAGTTCATCGCGGAGATGTCAGCAGAAATGCTCATTTGCTTGGGTCTTGACACACCTATCTATCTGGACTGCAAAGTTCGACAGCCGACTTTCAAGGTGATAACTAACTAGTGGTTAAAGAAAATAATGCTCAGGATAGATCATCATATGGCGGTGGTAGTCAAAATGATACTGGGCAAGGGGCATTTGTTGAACCATGAGACTTTCCAGGTTAACACCCACATTGTCTCTTGGATTCTTGCCTCTATTCTTGATGTCCGAACACCAAAAGCAGAGGCGAAGGCAATAGTTTGTAAAATTTTCAAGAAGGAGTTGTTGGGTGGGCTAGACGAGATCTTGTGCATGACATTTCCAGGTTCTGGCGCACCTCGGCCATGCGATCTTTTGTTGATGAAATTATGAGGAAAGGTTGTTAAAGTCTATCCCCTGTTGTTGGAGCTAAAAGGAATGGTGTTGGTCAAGCACCAACAATTGGCGACATATGGGGTAAGCTTCCTTAAGAAGTTGTTGATGCTTGAGCCTGTGAACGATTATGACTAGGTCCATGTGTTTGATCAATTTGAAAAAATGAATGATTTTTAGGTAATGGTTAGGCAGTTTAGGGCTGGTGGTTTGCAGTTATAGTTAAAACATGATGTTTATCATCCTCTATAATTACATGTGGATTTGGATAGGTCTTTGGTGTTGGTGTTTATCTCTTCTATGTCTATGAATGCCTTTGGCAGTCAGTTTTTATTTTTGTACTGGTCTTTTTTCTCTTTTGTTAATCCAGTATATGGGGTATAGGGTTTGAATGTAAATTTTGGTCGCAATGTGGGGAGTTCAATTTTCCAATTTTGGTGTTTGTTAGGGCATTTTGCATTCAAATTTTTGTAGTAGTATGGGATGGTGGTTGGTTCACTATGGCAATGTTTTGCAATTTTGACATACCTACACAGTAGACGAATTGTAATGTCTTTTGCAAATCAATATACATCTTACTTACGTATCAAAAAAAAAAAAATCTTCCATTTTACGATTAAATATATTACAAAATCTTTGATATTTAAAAAAAATTAAACAAAATATTTTTGAATTATATTATTAAATTATGTAAACTTGTTGATAAACTAATTGAACAAGCGAATTCTTAGTATCACCAAATTTTGATCATATGTGTTTCACTATGTATTGAAAAAAACTTAAGAGGACATGAAATTATGAGTGTGGTTTAGTGGCCAACAAGTTGGGATGAATGAAACAAGATGTGGATAAATCTTATCTCTACATACTCATTAAACTATTAGTGGATAAGAAGGAAACCAAAATATAATGATGAAATTATTAGACCATAATTATTTGCATAGATATCAAGAATGGTTGAAAGCAATTAGTCAACATGCATAGAAACTGAAAACTACATAAAAAGAGAATATATAGATGGGGCATAGATAAACCATATTAATATTTTTCTAACACACAAGAATAATTTTTTTACATACTTTCAAGTTGTATTTGGATTAAAAATAATGATAGATCAAGTATGTTGTTCAATAAGTTAATGAAAAAAAAATCAATGATTTGGTCCATGAAGTGGACATCTATGATCTTTAAATTAATTTAGTCCATTTTTAAGAAAGACTGTATGTAAATACTAGCCACTGAATTTAGACACTTTTAAATTGTTCTTTAATTTGACATGTTATGATATGATAGTAAGAGTTTTATCAAAAAATTATGTAACTTTTATTTACATCATTTTTTTCAAATCTCAGACTATTGAATCCTAATGTAAAATAATCTTATGACTCAAGTATCTTTTTTAAAAGATAATTAATTATAAACCTTAATTTTATGATAAAACATGTTACAAACTCTCTGATATTTAAAAAAATCCTTTGAATTAAATATATTGAAGTATATATAAACTAATTGATAAATTATTTGAACATATGTCTATTTCATCTTCATGTTTACAAAACATAAAAACTTAATAGGATAATGATTATAAGTGTGGTTTAGTGGCT
This sequence comes from Sequoia sempervirens, assembly GCA_007258455.2. Taxonomy (NCBI): domain Eukaryota; kingdom Viridiplantae; phylum Streptophyta; class Pinopsida; order Cupressales; family Cupressaceae; genus Sequoia; species Sequoia sempervirens. The sequence goes on along the minus strand of VDFB02366390.1, from coordinate 315,094 downwards.
AGAAAATTGGTAGGGATGAATCAAGGTGTAGATAAATCCTATCTAGACATACTCATTACACAATCAATGGTGGAGAAGGAAGTGAAAGAACAATGAAGAAATAGTTAGACCATAGCTATTTGCATAGATAGCAAGGATGGTTCAAGAAATTATTCAACATGCATAAAAAATCAAGTACATAAAAAGAGAATACATAGATGTGACATAGTTGAGCTATATTAATATGGAATTAATACATGAGATAATAATAAATTTCAATTCTCAACTTGTATTTGGATTTAAAATAACAATGGAGAAAATATGTTACACAACAAAGTATTCAACAAAACAAAATTAAATTCAATGATTTGGTCCATGAAGTAGACATCTATCATGTTTAAATTGATTTAGTCCAGCTTTAGGAAAGACTCTCATTCTATGGTAACATTATTGCAACATTGATATTGTTCTTATCATTTAAATGCTAACCAATAAATTTAGACACTTGTAAAGTGTTATTTAGTTTGGCATGTTATGATTTGATGGTAAGAATTTAAAGCAAATTGTGCAAGCTTTGTTCACATGATTTTTTTCAAAATCTTTTATTGTCAATTCTTATAAACTATTGAAACCTAATGTACACTAGTGTTATGACTCAAGTATCACTTTCTATTTTAAAGGTAATTAATTATAATCCTCAATTTTATGATTAAATTTACATTACAAAATTTTTGATTATTAGAACATATCTTTTGAATTATATGTTATTCAAGTATATGAACTAAATGAACAAAAAAAATATTTATCACCAAAAATCATGTCTATTGCACCTTTGCATTTAAAAATAAAAATAAAAAACTTAATAAGGCATGATTATGAGTATGTTTTAGTGGCCAAAAAGTTGGGAGGAATGAATCAAGGTGTGGATAAATTATATGTCTACATACTCATTACATGATTGGTGGAGAAGAAGGAAACAAAGACATAATGATAAAATAGTTCAATAAAACTTGTCACTCAGTCAACATATTATAGATACACTCAATGCCAACTATCAATGTTGTTCTATATAATTTAAGTGGTACTACATTTGCAGTAGTGGAGTTGATTAAGGATAAGATTACAATGACCCATGGATTTCACATAGTAATTGCATTAATGGATAAGGTATTATTTTAATGGAAGCTAATCAAATGTTGATACATTTTTTAATATGCCAATTAAATTTCTTATATGTTTTGTGTCATTACAACTATAGAATTTATCTTGCAAGTGTGGACCCTATCTATATCTTGTAGATCTAGTATGGAACTATAAATTAAATCTCTTTGAACTTTTAGAATGTCACTTTCATCTCACCTTTTTCCCCTTCATGCAATGCCTTCAGAACACATGCCTTGTATTTCTATTTGATGTCACTTTGATTTTAATATTATACTTACCAATGATTTTTTGTATTGTCATTGATGTGTACTTTACCTAAGATTTTTTATATTGACATTTATGTCTAACTATGTATTATGGGATAATTATATGTTTGGGTTATTGTAGTGTTTTAGATTCACTATTTTCACTATATTTTTTATATATGTTATGATTATGTTATGTAGTTTAGCATTATAATTGTGATGATTATCAATTTTTGCATTTGTGTTATTTGTGTCATGTAGGTTTCAGACGATTTTTAGTTGATGCAATTTATTAATATTATTTTATTTGATGTATATCATGTTGGATGTTTATGTTGTACTTTGACGATCTTGTAAGGAGAAGGTATGCCTAATATTTTATTGAGTGTGTTGACATAGGTTTTTCCCCAATGATGGAAAATTGGAGACAACTTATTCAGGTAAATATATTGTGCAAACATCTTTCTCTGACTCTTTTTAGAGTTGTGATACATGTCTTATGTATCCCTTTGAAACCATGATTTAAATTGGTGTCATTTTTGGATCCATGTCTTCTGAGTAAACCCTTGAAGTGTGTGTTCCCTTTATGTTTTTATTTAACTTTATTTTTACTTTCATTTTATCAATTTCCACAATGTTTTCTTGGAGTGCTTATGAATAACCTATATGCTTAAGTTGACAAGCTGATTATTTATATTGTCTTCATGGTATAGTGTTATGTATTTTTAATATTATGGATATTCAAAAAAAATATTAGGCTAAAATATTATTTGGGTTGAATGCATTAGTTAATTTGATTAAATTAAATGTGTTAATCATTCAAAAAGAATTATTAATATATATTTGATTTAATAAATTAGTAATATCCTAAAGGTAAATATTTATTTGGTAAAATATGTAATTGAAAATGTCTAAGTGAAATAACATTTTTTGAATTAGCATGTTTGTGGGAAATGGATAAAAAAAGTTAATTTGTGGGTTTAGGTTATTTTGGGAATGAAAAGTAAAAACAAAGGGTTTTATTTTTATTCATTTTTTCTTCTCTATTTTCTCTCTCCTTATGGGTGTGCATGTGCATACTTGTCTTAGAGGTTTGGATTGTGATAGATTTAATTACCAAACTATTAGAGGGTAAATATCTTGAAAATCTTGCTTGGTGTGTGTCTGGGGAAAAAATAAGGTGAGGACCAAAGTGGACCTATTCTCATCATTTAGACTTGGAAAAAACCCATACAAAGTATTAAATGGGGTTAATTAATGAGATAAAATGAATGAGGAACAAAATATTAAAATTGGATCTAATCAAGATATAAAACGATTATTTATATTGAATGCCTTGAGATGATTCATGCAAGATAGTGATGGATACAATTTCAATCCTTAGGTATTTGTATATTGTTATTGAGAAACCCAATTATGATGGTGTTGTGCTTATCAACAAGCCATGCAAATTTCAAAACCACCATGATGACACTACACATGATGCCTAGTAGTCTCCTCCTATTTCCCATCATGTGGTTGGTACCTAGAACATCCTTGTGAATTCTTTGCATGAGTATTGATGGTGTGTTGATTCATTTATTTATATTGGTGGTTGTTACCACTTATTCTCTTGTCTTTTTTTATTCCATTAGATTTGTATATCATTATGGACTTGATCTCAATGTGTATGATTCTTGGTATGTTTTGGTGCCATAATTTTTCTATCATCCCCCATGTTTTACTACATGTGTGTGTATGATTGCTTGATCATCTTATGAATAGGATTGTAGAGCAATAAAAATAATAAAAAATGAATGCATAAATAAATAAATAAACACAAAGACATAAATATGTGTGGTTCACTCGATATGGGCTACTTCCACAAAGAAACAAGTAGTCCTTATTTCATCAAAAAAATGAAGGGATGCAACCTACAACACACTATTACAACTTCCTCATCACTCTCTCATTATATCCTCTCACAATACAAATTTGTAATACAATTCCCTCACAAAAGAGGGTATCCTTATAGGGAAAAATATGCCAACATAACCTTTGATCACTAGATCTGCAACCTAATGATGGATTGTCCAGATTTATTACAAAATTATAATATTTTACAAGGTGATTTAATTAAAAGAACTATCTTCAATGGTGCTACCCCCAAACCCTTGCCAGGGAAGGGCTCCAAAATTTGTCACTATCCCCCTAGACCCCTTGGAAACACAAGTGGGGGGCAAGCCCCCCACACCCCCTCGTTGGGAATTGAGATCCAAACATGATTAATAATCAAGCTCCATTACCAACAATCTCCCACTTGAAGATTGATTACATCAACTCCACTGCCTTTGAACTAGGAAGATAATCAAGCTTCATACCAACAATCTCCCACTTAGAGATTGATTACAATAACTTCAATGTTGTTGCAAGGTCTATTGATTTAGGCTCCAAATTTGGATGTGGCAAGTTTCTCATCTTCACCATCATACTTGTAATCCAACAAAAACTTAGCAAGAAATCAATTTCTCCCTAGTTATTACCTTTGATAATATGTCTATAGTATTTTGGCTAGTGTATATCTTTTCCAACTTCAATTGTTCATCTTCCAATAATAGTTTTATTAAATGGTACCTAAGTTGTATATGTTTAGTATTATGATGAATGATTGAGTTATTTACAAGATGAACAAAAATCTAGCTATTACTGTACAACCTTCTATTCTCCTGCTTCTTTCTCAATTCCTCCATAAACCTTTGTAACCAAATAATCTCTTTACTATCCTTTGTAGTAGTGATATACTCTTTTTTTTAATGGAAATTACAACAACCTTTTGCAATCTTGAAATTCGACTTACCTTTGTTCCACCTAAAATAAAAACATTAACTATAGTGCTCATCTTGATATCTATATCACCTACTAGATACAAATCAACATATCCTTGTAGAGCAAAGTATGAACCTCCAAAACATAATTCTTGGGTAGTAGTATTTCACAAATACCTGAGAACTCACTTTACTACGTTCCACTACTCTTTGTTTGGATTTCCATATACCTTCTCACAACTCCCATTGCATGTGCAATATTCCACCTTGTGTGCACCATCTCATATATCAATCTATCAATTGTTGATGAGTATAGAACTTTGGACATGTAGTTTAGTTCCTCCTATGTCTTGGACACATCTCCTTAGTCATTTTTAAATGGTTAGGAAAACATCTACTAATTTTGCATCCTGCATTCAAAATATTTTATGTAAGACTTGGTATAGAATACTCTACACCATGCAAGATTTGGCTAAAGATTATAGCCACCCAATATCTAAGAACTTCATGAAAGCACAATAGAGATCAAATATGAGAGAATAATGTTATTCTATTAAAGGATGCAAATGATAGATTATGATTATCTGATGCACATTAGAGTGACTCTTGCACATAGCCCTATCAACGGAACATCGTGGAGCAAAATGATCTCAACCATTGTATTAAGAAGGTTCAAGAAATAAAGAAATACCTTTCATTTTGTTAAATTTGATAATTTTCAAATTTGCAATTTTTTTATCATTATACAAAAAGATAAAAAACATTTTTTAAAAATTAGGTGAGTGCCAAAATCGTCATCTACCCATTCGGGTCAATAATTGCCCTTTTGTAGAAAAATTGATCTTTTTTGGAAAATATTGATCAAAATTTGTGTTCTTGCAAACATTTTGGCCATTTCGACTTGTTTTTTTAATGCTCGTGTTTGTTAATTTGCAGATTTTAGCACATATCATGGTTGATCGATGGCCTAAGTTCATCTACATCCATCATGAATACAGAGGATTGCCCAAATATATTTAGGCCATTCTTATAGGAAAGCTTGTTTTTGGTAATCCCATTTGATGTATACAAAGGATCACCCAAATGTATTTAGGCCATTCTTATAGAAAGCTTGTTTTTGGTAATCCCATTTGTGTTGGCAAGTGAAAAGGATAACATTACTACTTTGTTGAATGAACAAAAGGCTTGCAACAAACATTATGAATCAGTATCTTGTCTTGTAAGTTGCTTCAGGACAGATCTGGTATGTGTGGTTAATGGAATAACATACTGGTGTGGCTGCATGGAGGCTCTATGTGCTGACGTTGAAGTGGCCAAGGTTGGATTTTCCCCAATGGGCAGTAATGGAGGAAGCAGTCAGCTGACCGGACAAGCCCTTTTGCTAGTACACATTGTCTGGTTAATTCTTCTAGAGTTTACTATATTGATTGATCTACCATTTGGTCACCATCATTCTGCTTGGAGAGGGCATCATAACTTGCGATGCCTTTTTCTTCTCTTGTAGCGTGCGATTGTTTTCATGTGACTTAGAATCACTTGGCGCACCTTCCATGGATAGCTCTCTTCCAATAGTGAGGTTTCCATCTGTATGATGCAATTGTAAGCTCTTGTCGGTGTTTGACTACATTGCCAACACGTGGTCTGGTCTATCTGTGGTTTATTTATGCCAAGAGTTTTGGAGGGCGGTTCACATTTTGTTTGCTTGTCCCACCACGGGTTAACCTCACGGCCCCCACACGGCTTCTCCACATCTTTGACATTAGAGCGTGTGGCTAAATATTCCAAGTCGCCTCTAATCTCCCACGTAATGGCATCCAATCTTCATTCACTTGCACTTTATTTTAGGGGGGGCTATGTTTCAGCACTAGTCATTTTGGGAAGTCAATATTACATTTCACATTGATTTTTGAATAAGTGCAAATATTGTGGGAGACATCAATATGTGGATGGATTTTTTCCTCATATCTCACATCAGATTATTGATTTACTATTGGAACTTGCAAAAAAATTATTGATTTACTATTGGAACTTGCAAAAAATAATCTCACTGAGACATCTTGTGAGGCACTATCACTTGGGGATGAACAATGTAGTCATATGGCTTGCATTGAAATCACATCTCCTACATCACTTATTGCCACATATAAATATGGTATTGACTCATTCATGAGTTCCAGTGATTCTTTGCATTAGGACATTGTTATCGTATTTCTAGGTCCATCAAATTGGGATGCATATCTACCAGACATATCATCTTTGTTTGTAGAATCCCACATTGTAGATTTGGATGACACTATTGAGGACATTCATCTCTTCTATGATGTTAGCTTCAATGAATTTGCATCATCATTGTCATCTTTAGATATTACTCTTGCCTTGACTACATTGCCTTCTATCATGACATATTGTACAAGCATTCATGAGTTGACCTATCCAAGTTAGTCATCATATATGTTGACATCATCTACAACAATGTCAGATTCACATTGGTCCAGTTATTGTCATACTTCACAATTTTTGGGGAGGTCACATTAACCTTCTCTCTTTTCTCTCCTATGGGGGAACATTATTGTACTTTGTTCTAGAAGTATTCCTTGAGGCGTCATTATGACTTCTCCATTTATCACTTATCTTCTTTAATTGTACATTTCATTTCATTTTATTTCTCTTTTGGAGAGGAGATTTATTTCCCATTGGGTTTTCTCTTTTTCTCCACTTTATGATAAATTTGTACATGAGTACCTAACATGGCTTAGTAGCCAAGACTCGTCATTAGTCCATACATTACTCCCTAAGTTGCACTTAGGGGGGTGTTAGTGTAAATAGAGTCATTATTTACCTAGTTAGCTAATCACCTTTCTAGGATTGACCTTTTCACACTCATAGCTTAAGTTTACTTAGGTTTCTTTTGCTTTTGTCTCACTTCATATCAATGAGACGTGTCTAAGCATCACTTGAGACACCTATTGACACTTTCTCACACACTTCTCAAGTGAGCTCACAAGTGTTGAACATTTAGAGGGTTAATATTTATTTGGTCCTCCCTTCCTACCTTAGCTATCTTGCCTATATAAGCAAGACTTCCTCATTGTATTATACACTCTCATTTGTATGAAATATATTCTATTGTGTTTATTTATTCACTTGTGGAAGGTTATCAATTCAAGCTCTCTAATCTTGGCATTCTCCAACAAATATATTATTGCATCTAAGATATTCCACCAAGCTAGACATAAGATTAAATTGGAACACAACATGATTATGAAATATTTACAATTACAAATGTATACAATAAGTGAGATAGTGTTGGTGTAACACTAATTTTCCCCAAATATAAAATTGAATAGATTTAATATATTAGAGTTAATTTTTATATGGCAGTGGATTTACTAGTGGTATTATCTAAGTTTTAAATATTGTAAAGTATATCTATAATTTAAATACAAATATATAAAATACGTATTTATCAATGTTAACTAGATTAATAATTAAACACATTAAGTTTATCGTCATTAATATATAAATTTGCATCTAAAAATATGAGTATGCTTAAGAGAAACAAATAACGTCACAAAATAATTTAATTGAATCAAATCCATCTCATTTATAATTGAAATATCTTTGAATAAGTTTAGTACTTATCTAAATCATAGTGCTTAGAAAGACCACTCTCACCCTAGAAAGATTTCAATGGTCTTGGCCCTCATAGCTATGGCACACTTTAGATAATCTATATTAAAATACAATGTGTGCTTACACACCATGCAAAAGCATCAAAGTTTTGGTGAGGACAATCTTGAGAATAATTTGTACCCTAAGTTGGACACGCTTTGTGTTCCCCCTCCTCCAATGTTCATAGCCCACCAAACCACTTTCTTCTTCCTTGAGTGATCTCCATGTCCCTTCCAAGTATCACATAAATGACTTATATAAGCCTTAAGGGTTGGTTTTCAAACCATCACACCCTTTCACAAAGGTTTCTTTTCTTTATTATTTAATAAATATAAATATTTCTCTTTTTAAAGAGTTTTCATAAATACTCTTCATTTATCTTCATTTTAACCAAATGATCATATTATCCTTTATTTTTATATCTCCTTTTAATGCTTTCATAACTTTATTTTCACTTTTGGAGAAAAAGTTTCATAACAATTGGGAATGGTGTTGTATTAGTAATGGTGTTGTACATCTTGCATAAAATTTAATTTTGTAAATTTTTATTCCACCTTGAAGTGAGACACCACACTTTGAATAGTGCAATATCTTTCTAATTAGTTTATGTGTGTAACATTAGAAATGCATTCATTTTAGAGTTCATATAAAACTAGTTAGCGTGTGGTCACAAAAAGATAAGTCATTTTGAATGCTTGGATTGGGAAATCTTTTTGAGTTTCCTTTTGAGGTTGTAATGATTCTTGGGTTTTGAGTCAAACTTGGGTACCCACTTTGGGCAATGTCACTTGGGTGCATTGATTAAAACAATTAGTAAGTTTTGTTTTTGCTCTTTTGCTCTTTATTTATATTGAATGCCTTGAGATGAATCATGCAAGATAATGATGGATACAATTTCAATCCTTAGGTTATTGTATGATCGTTATTGAGAAACCCAATTATGATGGTGTTGTGCTTATCAACAAGCCATGCAGATTTCAAAACCACCATGATGACACTACACATGATGCCTAGTAGTCTCCTCCTATTTCTCATCATGTGGTTGGTACCTAGAACATCCTTGTGAATTCTTTGCATGAGTATTGATGGTGTGTTGATTCATTTCTTTATATTGGTGGTTGTTACCACTTTTTCTCGTCTTTTTTTATTCCATTAGATTTGTATATCATTACGGACTTGATCTCAATGTGTAGGATTCTTGGTATGTTTTAGTGCCATAATTTTTCTATCATCCCCCATGTTTTACTACATGTGTGTGTATGATTGCTTGATCATCTTATGAATAGTATTGTAGAGCAATAAAAATAATAAAAATAAATGCATAAATAAATAAATAAACGAGGAGACATAAATATGTGTGGTTCACTTTCGATATGGGCTACTTCACAAAGAAACAAGTAGTCCCTTATTTCATAAAAATGAAGGATGCAACCACAACACACTATTACAACTTCCTCATACTCTCACGGTATCCTCTCACAATACAAGTTGCCTTCCATTCCCTCGCAAGAATGTCGCATAAGGAAAATATGCCAACATGGCCTTTGATCACTGGTGCAACCTAATGATGGTTGTCGATTTACTACAAATTATATTATTTTATAAAGGGTGATTTGGTAAAGAACTATCTTCAATGGTGCCCCAAAATATCCTTCATCTCGTTAGTTAGACAAACAATTAATCAAACCTAATCTCATTATTGCCTTCAGTGGTCAGTAATCAATATCTCATCAGCGAGATTTTGTGCTGTGTTTGGGTCCTGAACCCCAGGCTCCAAGTTTGGATAGGCAAGTTTCTCATCTTCACCATCATACTTGTAATCCAACAAAAACTTAGCAAGAAATCAATTTCTCCCTAGTTATTACCTTTGTTAATAAGTCTATAGTATTTTGGCTAGTGTATATCTTTTCCAACTTCAATTGTTCATCTTCCAATAATAGTTTTATTAAATGGTTAAATAACCTGAGTTGTATATGTTTAGTCTTATGATGAATTATTGAGTTATTTACAAGATGAGCAAAAATCTGGCTATTACTATACAACCTTCTACTCTCATGCTTCTTTCTCAATTCCTCCATAAACCTTTGTAACCAAGTAATCTCTTTCCTATCCTCTGTAGTAGTGATATACTCTTTTTTTATGGAAATTACAACAACCTTCTACAATCTTGAAATTCGACTTACTTTTGTTCCACCTGCAATAAAAACATTAGCTTCGTTTCAGTCTTCGATATCATATACTTCTAGGACCACAAATCAACATATAACTAACAGAAAAACGAACCTCCAGGCATGATTTCTTTGGGGTGGTAGTGTTTTACTACAAATGCACGAGAATTCACTTTACCTCGATTTTCAGCTTGCTCTTTGTTTGGGTTACTCATCTACCTTCTCCACAACTCCCATTGCATATTTTAATATTCCACCTTGTGCGCACCATCTCATATATCAATCTATCAATTGTTGATGAGTATAGAACCTTGGACATGTAGTTTAGTTCCTCCTATGTCTTGGACACATCTCCTTAGTCATTTTTAAATGGTTAGGAAAACATGTACTAATTTTGCATCCTGCATTCAAAATATTTTATGTAGGAGTTGGTATAGAATACTCTACACCATGCAAGATTTGGCTAAAGATTATAGCCACCCAATATCTAAGAACTTCATGAAAGCACAATAGAGATCAAATATGAGAGAATAATGTTATTCTATCAAAGGATGCAAATGATAGATTATGATGATTTGATGCACATTAAAGTGACTCTTGCACATAGCCCTATCAACGGAACATCGTGGAGCAAAATGATCTCAGCCATTGTATTCAAAAGGTTCAAGAAATAAAGAAATACCTTTCATTTTGTTAAATTTGATAATTTTCAAATTTGCAATTTTTTTATCATTATAAAAAAAGATTAAAAAAAAATTTAAAAAATTAGTTGAGGGCCAAAATCGTCATCTGCGCATTTGGGTCAATAATTGCCCTTTTGTAGAAAGATTGATCTTTTGTGGGAAATATTGGTCAAAATTTGTGTTCTTGCAAACATTTTGGCCATTTCGATTTGTTTTTTGATGCTCGTGTTTGTTAATTTGCATATTTTAGCACATATCATGGTTGATCCATGGCCTAAGTTCATCTACATCCATCATGAATAGAAAGGATCGCCCAAATGTATTTAGGCCATTCTTATAGAAAGCTTATTTTTGGTAATCCCATTTGATGTATACAGAGGATCACCCAAATGTATTTAGGCCATTCTTATAGAAAGCTAGCTTGTTTTTTGGTAATCCCATTTGTGTTGGCAAGTGAAAAGGATAACATTATTACTTTGTTGAATGAAGAAAAGGCTTGCAACAAACATTATGAATCAGTATCTTGTCTTGTAAGTTGCTTCAGGACAGATCTGGTATGTGTGGTTAATGGAATAACATACTGGTGTGGCTGCATGGAGGCTCTATGTGCTGACGTTGAAGTGGCCAAGGTTGGATTTTGCCCAATGGGCAGTAATGGAGGAAGCGGTCTGGTGACTGGACAAACACTTTTACTAGTACACATTGTCTGGTTAATTCTTCTAAAGTTTACTATATTGATTGATCTACCATTTGGTCACCATCATTCTGTTTGGTGAGGGCATCATAACTTGCGATGCCTTTTTCTTCTCTTGTAGCGTGGGATTTTTTTCATGGGACCTAGAATCACTTGGCACACCTTCCATGTATAGCTCTCTTCCAATAGTGAGGTTTCCATCTGTATGATGCAATTGCAAGCTCTTGTCGGTGTTTGACTACACTGCCAACACGTGGTCTGGTCTATCTGTGCTCTATTTATGCCAAGGGTTTTGGAGGGCGGTTCACATTTTGTTTGCTTGTCCCACCATGGGTTAACCTCACGGCCCCCACACGGCTTCTCTACATCTTTGACGTTAGAGCATGTGGTTAAATATTCCAATTCGCCTCTAATCTCCCACGTAATGGCATCCAATCTTCATTCACATTGATTTTTGAATAAGTGTAAATATTATGGGAGACATCAATATGTGGATGGATTTTTTCCTCATATCTCACATCAAATTATTGATTTACTATTGGAACTTGCAAAAAATAATCTCACTAAGATATCTTGTGAGACACCATCACTTGGGGATGAACAATGTAGTCACATGGCTTGCATTGAAATCACATCTCCTGCATCACTTATTGCCACATATGAATATGGTATTGACTCATTCATGGGTTTCAATGATTCTTTGCATCAGGACATTGTTATCGTATTTCTAGGTCCATCACATTGGGATGCATATCTTCCAGACATATCATCTTTGTTTGTAGAATCCCACATTGTAGATTTGGATGACACTATTGAGGACATTCATCTCTTCTATGATGTTAGCTTCAATGAATTTGCATCACCATTGCCATCTTAGATATTGCTCTTGCCTTGACTACATTGCCTTCTATCATGACAGATTGTACAAACATTCATGAGTTGACCTGTCCAAGTCAGTCATCATATATGTTGACATCATCTACAACAATGTTAGATTCACAACGGTCCAGTTATTGTCATACTTCACAATTTTTGGGGAGGTCACATCAACCTTCTCTCTTTTCTCTCCTATGGGGGAACATTATTGTACTTTGTTCTAGAAGTATTCCTTGAGGGGTCATTATGACTTCTCCATCTATCACTTATCTTCTTTAATTGTACATTTCATTTCATTTTATTTCTCTTTTGGAGAGGAGATTTATTTCCCATTGGGTTTTCTCTTTTTCTCCATTTTATGAGAAATTTGTACATGAGCACCTAAAATGGCTTAGTAGCCAAGACTCGTCATTAGTCCATACATTACTCTCTAAGTTGCACTTAGGGGGGTGCTAGTGTAAATAGAGTCATTATTTACCTAGTTAGCTAATCACTTTTCTAGGATTGACCTTTTCACACTCATAGCTTAAGTTTACTTAGGTTTCTTTTGCTTTTGTCTCACTTCATATCATTGAGACGTGTCCAAACATCACTTGAGACACCTATTGGCACTTTCTCACACACTTCTCAAGTAAGCTCACAAGTGTTGCACATTTAGAAGGTTAGTCATTTATTCGGTCCTACCTTCCTACCTCAACTATCTTGTCTATATAAGCAAGGCTTCCTCATTGTATTATACACTCTCATTTGTATGATATATATTCTATTGTGTTTATTTATTCACTTGTGGAAGGTTATCAATTCAAGCTCTTTGATCTTGGCATTCTCCAACAAATATATTATTGCATCTAAGATATTCCACCAAGCTAGACATAAGATTAAATGGGAACATGACATGATTATGAAATATTTACAATTACAAATGTATACAATAAGTGAGATAGTGTTGGTGTAACACTACTTTTCCCCAAATATAAAATTGAATAGATTTAATATATTAGAGTTAATTTCTATATGGTGGTGGATTTACTAGTGGTATTATCTAAGTTTTAAATATTGTAAAGTATATCTATAATTTAAATACAAATGTATAAAATGCTTATTTATCAATGTTAACTAGATTAATAATTAAACACATTAAGTTTATCATCATTAATATATAAATTTGCATCTAAAAATATGAGTATGCTTAAAAGAAACAAATAACATCAAAAAATATTTTAATTGAGTCAAATCCATCTCATTTGTAATTGAAATATATTTGAATAAGTTTAGTACTTATCTGAATCATAGTGCTTAGAAAGACCACTCTCACCCTAGGAAGATTTCAATGGTCTTGGCGCTCAGAGTTATGACACACTTCAGATAATCTATATAAAATTACAATGTGTGCTTACACACCATGCAAAAGCATCAAAGTCTTGGTGAGGACAATCTTGAGAATAATTTGTACCTTAAGTTGGACACACTTTGTGTTCCCCCTCCTCCAATGTTCATAGCCCACCAAACCACTTTCTTCTTCCTTGAGTGATCTCCATGTCCCTTCCAAGTCTCACATAAATCTTATATAAGCCTTAAGGGTTGGTTTTCAAACCATCACACCCTTTCACAAAGGTTTCTTTTCTTTATTATTTAATAAATATAAATATTTCTCTTTTAAAGGAGTTTTCATAAATACTCTTCATTTATCTCCATTTTAACCAAATGATCATATTATCCTTTATTTTTCTATCTCCTTTTAATGCTTTCATAACTTTATTTTCACTTTTGGAGAAAAAGTTTCATAACAATTGGGAATGGTGTTGTATTAGTAATGGTGTTGTACATCTTGCATAAAATTTAATTTTGCAAATTTTTATTCCACCTTGAAGTGAGACACCACACTTTGAATAGTGCAATATCTTTCTAATTAGTTTATGTGTGTAACATAAGAAATACATTCATTTTAGAGTTCATATAAAACCATTTAGTGTGTTGTCACAAAAAGATATGTCATTTTGAATGCTTGGATTGGGAAATTCCTTTGAGTTTCTTTTTGAGGTTGTAATGATTCTTGGGTTTAGAGTCAAACTTGGGTACCCACTTTGGGCAATGTCACTTGGGTGCATTGATTAAAACAATTAGTAAGTTTTGTTTTTGCTCTTTTGCCCATATATATCTAAGTGTTTGAGATGAGAAAATATGATTGTTGAAAGACATGTACACGCTACCAAGATAGCTCCAAAAAATGAGTTAAAGATCTCCTTGATAATATTATCAAATTTTCTCGTTGTATTGTAAATCTCTTACTATGGATCCAATAAGAATCGTGATATTGTTTGTTGGGTTTTTCTTCAAATGAACATTTCTTAAAATAAATATTATGTTATATATTATTTTTAAATAAAATTATTTAAATTCTATTATCTTCTATAAAAATTCTTCTATCGAAATTAATATTATTTCCATCATTAAAAACTTGTATAAAGAACAATCTAATAGAAAACTTAATCTGGTTAGGTGCTTATTTCTTGAAATTAAAAGACTTTATTTTGTATTCTTTAAAAATGTATTGGATTGCATTGGACTCGAAACCGACATGCTAACATCCATGTTCATTGCTTTGAATTGAAACATTTGTATCACAATCAATTGATAATAATTATATGTATTTAATTATCATCTTTTTTCCGTTACTTTGACTATATTCTATAATCAATTTCAATATTATAGATAAACACGTCTGACCTATTTAATCATTAACTTCTAGATTATGCTACAATCTTATAGATAATTACTTAAATTATAATTTACTTTTGATTGAAATGACTATGCAAGTGGGTTATAATTAATCACACCTTAATCTTCATTTAAAAAACATCAATGATGATACTTAACTTTTGATGATCCATTCCACTGGTATGATGTCCACGTTTAATCCATTTATCAAAGGAAAAGAAGTGGGCTCTAACAAAATAATAGTCCTAGATTTAAAGGTGATTTCCTTGTCCCCTATGAATTATAGGCAAAGACCAAAAACAAGCTTGTTTTGTTGAGGAGAAATTATTAATGAGGTGCCATTTTCAATTAGTTTGTGACAAAGACATCGTTGATTTCAAAGGAATATTCCTTGTGTTATTGTAAGGACGCAACATTTTTTTTTTGAATTGACATCCATTTCCTAACATATAATCATTCACACTTTGGCTTTGGGTCAACAACCTAATAATTTTGGAGGTATATAACCATTCCTTGTCTATGCCTATAAAGTCGGCAAATGTGTCATTTTCTATACACATTCTAGAACAAAAATATTTAAAACGGGTGGGCGCAAAATTTGCCATATATGGTCATGACATGTTCCCCTCACAAAACCTAATCAAAAAAGGAAATGTATATGATTCACATATATATTTTTAAGATAAACTAAATTAGTATATAGAAAAAAATATTTGTTTTTAAGGCTTTTTCTTTCTTTCATAGAAGTAAGTTTATATGTAATGTAAAAAAATGTTATGAAAATATTTACGAGAAGAATTCAATAAATTAGACAAGTCTTAATATTTGTGAGAAATTTTTTTGTTAGAGATTATCAAATTGAAAATTGGTCGTGATGAAACATGGAGTTAACAAGGTTTGGAGATTTATTCGACTAGCATATTAATTGTGTGAATGAGAGTATTGTTGTCAATTTTATATATTAAAATTGGGTCTAAGTCTTTCAAATATTATATTATTATCACTTCTTACGATCAAGTAAAAAAATGATAAGTTCAGTTAATATTGTCAATCTTAATGACATGTTCTTTGTTAATTTTGTTAATTTCAATAATAAACATTAATCGAGGGGGAGTTGCAAAAGGCCCATTTGCCTCTTCTCAACTTATATGAATGTTTTGAAACAATATGGCGAGTTCAAAATAGGCATTTATTTTTAGTTTCTTATAGTTTATTACAGATTATGATGAATGATCATTTCTCAATGTATCCTTGATAGCTTCATACCTTTTCCAGACCACCATTATGCTAATACCAAATACTATTAATAGAGTTATGAACTCTTGTCTCTCTAATTCAGCTAAAAACCTTGTGACCACATGATCTTATTGTAGAATGCTCACAAAGGTAATAAAGAAAAGAAAACATTGTTTGGTGTTTCTTTTATGCATGGATGAATATGTAGAGGCTAATGGAAGAAAAATTGAATGTCAGGTTACAGGAGAAGGAGGAATCTTGTTGGATGGAGAGGAGGATGACTAGGGAACAATAATAGAGGAATGGATATTCAAATCAATGCTATGAGATCTTAAAATTCTACATCATCATATGAGCTACTTTTTCTATATTTATCGAGAGTGTGAACCTATAAAGGACTAAGAGAAATTTCCCCAAAGGAGATATTTGATGTGAATTCACATCCTCATTTCCTATTGGGTACTCCAACCAAACAAAAAAAATTAAAAAGGGATCATCATATTGTTATAGAGGACACTAAGGATCCAAATTTCCACAACCATACACAAAGAAGAGAGATTGTAGAGGAAGATGAAAGAGAGGAGGTGATAGGTGATAAAAGTAAATCCATGAAAATAATAGAAAAGTAAACTACATGAGGTTGTAAAAAATAGAACGAAACAGAGAACCCCGTCTGATTCAATATATCTAAAATGAAATCATCTCAAACAATATCATGAAGGAAAGGGATGAATGGGAAAGCATGATACTAAGAGGAACCATCAAAATACAAGGGAAGAGATAATGAAAATGACACATAGGGATGGCATGAGACCCTGTTGCAAGAGAGAATAGAGTGAGGGAAAAAATAAAAGGTAGGATGAAAATATTCTAGTACAATGTTAATAACACATTGAATGGGATATCTCATTACATGCAAAATAATGCAATGGTGTTTTCCCATTCCATATTATATATTCACATGCCTCCCAATTAGTATGGAAGGTAAATATTTTGTAGTACAACTAAAATAATCTTTTTTCTCTCCCCTTTTCCTTTCCAATTTTCTTCCTCACCTTATTTCCTTTCAAGAAATGTTCTTAATATGTTGTCCATCCTTGTATATTTATCTATAGGAGCTTTTAGAATTAAAAAAATGATGTAAGATATATTCTAGTATAAACCAAAGGTAAGCCATTCTAGTAAGGATAATCATTTGGCCTTTTGGATGGTTATTTTGTTATCAATATTACCAATCAATATTTATGTATAGGCATGAATTTGCACCCCTTATGCAAATTCCCCTTTTAAACTTCCTCACCTTAGAAAACCAAATCCGAAGGAAAAATTCCACATCATCAAGATGCCTTCGTTCCACTTGGCATTCGTCTTTTGCATTGGTAGAAGAATATTTTTCAAAGATGTGTGCATATCGTGCAAACGTCCACGCAATGTGCTTACGTCCTTAACAGATTCCTACGTCTGAAGCTGGCATAGGCATTACACTTCCTATTGGGAACAATTTGTAACATCCCTCTTCGACCAATCGACCTAAAAATTCCTTATTCTCCTCACCCTACCTTCAAAAAGATTCATTCTTCATGCAACTCAATCTTTTTTTGCATCCTCTAAGCATTCAACTCATCTTCTTGCAATCTCTTCACTTTCATCACTTCAAGCAGCACTTTGGCTCTTCCTAGCAACAACAACAACACTCCATCAACTTTGTAAAGCAAGTGTTGAACAAGCCATTGTAGCGTGGGCTTGAGGTTTTGCAACACCTCCCTTCATCACAGTTGAGGCTATGGTGGTTGTTCAAGCCTTTTTCCTCCATCATTGGCTAGTGAGCTCTTGGTGGAGGTGGTAATGTTTCACTCCTCTCCTTTATAATTTGGTTGAGTAGGTTTATACTGTTTTGTAGTGTCATTGTTGCTATCTTGGCTATCCGTGGAGGTGGGAAGACTGAAACAGGGGTTTGACTGAGGCAGACCCCTGTACAGCCCCCAACAATTTTCCCTCTTTCTCGTGTGTAGGTGGACATGCAGTTGGAGCTAGCTATCAAACAAGCATCTTTGTGAGATTATCTTTGTCACCTTAGCCTTCATATATTTACTTTATTATATCCATTTGTATCTTTCCTACTTCATAGTTTTGTTTTGTTCCCTTATAAGTGACTAGCTAGGCCATCAACTTGTTTTCTGGCAGTTCATACTGTGTTTTTGGTCCTCTGGTCGTACAGACACCAACACACCTAAGAGATGCTAGTGTGCCATGTTGTTGTCCCAGAACTGCACTTATGTCCTCAGGTAGAGAGCTACCTAAGGTACAGCGTTGAACCCAAAAATTAGCTCGCCTAGCCTGAGTTTAGATTTTGGGTATAAAGAGTAGTTGTAGGGCCTTATAGTCCTCATCATTCTCATCCCTTAGTTAAAACATTCCTTTAGAGTGAGGTAAGTTAGGGCAACCTTCCGCTCTTGGCTCCCCGTGACCTAGGGCCTTGACATGGTTGGTCCCCCTCTCTTACATTTTTGGTGAACCTGAAGTGAACCATTTTGGTTCCATTTTGCGATACTGAAAGCTCCTTTCCTTGTATTCTAGGAGTGTTGTAGGTGTGAGTGTTCTGAGGCCTTTGCCTTACAACCCAACCTGCGACCCCTAGTAGGCGTAGTTGGAAGGTTCTAAAAGTGTTGCATAATGAAACCTTAATTGGGTCACTGTCCTATTTTGTAACCTTTGGGGGTCTTTATGAGAGTATTTTGTAGTGTGTGTGATCGCCTCTTTTTTGCATCAACCTATCCCCTTTGTGTAGCCTATGAGTAGTGGTACTGGTATAACCTTCACCTCACAGGATCTACCAATGGGTTTTAATAGATAATGATCTCCTCTTTATATCCCTATGTGAATCAATGGAAACACTGTAGCAGCTGTTCTTGTTGACCTAACATCTCAAGTGAATATCATAACTGAGGAGATCATGCTAATCAAATTTCCACATAAAGATGAGTATAATGCACCTATGAGCACCATTTGCACGCATGAAAGACTTTTTGTACCTCCTTTAAGTAGTATCATCTTGTCGGTTTTGGTTGGACCTAAATTCGTGAAGCTTTTATTCGACATAATCCCTGGGTTTGAACTCTTTAGAGTGAAGCTGGATATCCCTTGGTTAGTGGCTATGAATGCAGTATCCTCGGTTTTGCATAAATGTTTAAAATTTATCCATGAGGGTTTCGTGCATGTAATTCATAACATCGGTTATAAACTGCAGGTTGCCCGTGCTAGTTACTCCTTGGATTACTCTTGGCTTGTGCCCGTTGGTCCTCTTCCGCCTAAGGACCTTTTGTATCAAACTTATCAAAACTTAAAAAGAGGGTGCTCAATGTTGAGAGTGAGATACCCTCCATCACCTTATGTTGTTTCATATAGGGCTTGCTTAAAAGCTGACAATGATGCTGCCAAGGTACGTAGAAAGGAAGAAGAGAAGCAGTCCTAAGATCCTCTTTCCTCTTTCATTGTTCATTCTGATGCTCCTTCTCACCTTGTTGTGGCACCATCAAATTCTATGATGCCCACTTGGAAGAAGTCCAAGCATCCTGTGTTTGAGCTTCCTACCCTGCCCATGGAGCCTAGGCCCATTCGGTATAGTGGGAAGAAATCCCCTCATGGGGAATCTTCTATGTCTTGACCTCCATAGCCTCCTACCACTTCTACTCCCAAAGCGGTAAACGAGAAGAGGCCTGATGTCGAGGCATTAGAGCCGACTCCCCCCACTACTTCTCAACCTGCTCCTCCTGCTCCCATTCAAGAGCCTGTCCCTCTACTAGAAACAGCTATGGAGGACATTCCCATGGCTAAGCAGGAGCCTTTTGTTCCTTCGCAACCTCCGATCTCTAGCTTGAAGAGTCATAGAAACTGCCTTACACACGAGTGCAAGTGCCAACAAAAGGCCCTTGCGGTTGAGCAGGACGCCTTACAAAGGAAGGAAGAGGAGGCAACCACCCCTATATCAGGGCCTCCTACCATGTCCTCCTCTCTCATCCCCTCTTCTTCCATTCAATCTAGCTCCACATCGCTTTAGGCTTCCATTGTGAGTACGAATGTTCCTGACCCTAAAAAGGTGCAGGTGTTCATCACTCCTTCAGTGGAGCCACCTTTATTGATGTCCCTTCTGGATATCCTACCTTTCTCAAAACTTGTAGATATGTCAAACACTTCAATGGTATCTACTGTGGTGTTCTCTTCCTCCTCTTCCTCTACACCTATCACCTCGTCTATGGGGAGTTCACATCCATTGATGGAGCAAAAGGTAGAGAGTGGTCCTTCCAATGACAAAGGACATAAGAGGATTCCACCTAACCTAAAAGGTGGTTTCACATTGACTTGTTTTTTCCTAGTGACGGAACCAGTCCTGGCTTCCCCCAAGTTCGTCACCGCTCCCGAATCACTCAGTGAGCTTAGCAGTGAACTTTAAGCCCAACCTTCCTCATCCATTGAGGTACGACATGGCACTCCAATGAAGTGCATGTTTAACTCTCTGGATGAAGTTTCAGCCTTGTCAGGGATCTTCACGAAATCATTGACCATAGCTCCATAAGAGTCGAGTGAAGGAGACCTTGTGGGGCCTTCTTCCTTAGCCCTTGTTGCAGGAGGTTCATACACTCCTCCTCTTAACATTCCACCACTACATGATCATCCTCCTTCCCCCTATGATGATTTGGAGTGGGAAGCAGACAACCTCTTGATCAATCGATGTTAGGGGGAGGCCCCTTCCTTATCTTTAGAGTAGATGTGTGTGTGTTGTGATGTGTTCTCCTATGATTGTGTTGTGTGTGCCTGGGTGACCCTTGTCACTCTTGTTGGTGCTTGGATACAGGCATGGTTTTTTGTGTAGTAAGCCTTCTTCTATTTGTATCATCATTCTTCCATGTTTGTGATTATTTTCAGTAAATTGGGGACGATGCAAAGCGTTGGGGGAATTTAGGCTTCCCTTCCATGTTGACCCAATTTTTTATTTTTACTTTGTCTTCTCACGCATTCTTCACATGGTATAATATAGTAGGGCGTTGATGACGGTTCATTTTATATACTATTATTATACTTATATATATATAATATATATATATGAGCAGTTTTAACCCCAAAATATCAAATCACCCTTGTGCCCTTTGTTTGTGATGTCTTTGTCTCGTTTAGATTTTCTTTTATCTTTCTCTCTTCTTTGCTTGAGTTGTCCCTTTCATGTGTGACAACGCCATTTCTATGACACTATGATTTTTAGAAAATGTATTCCTTGACCAAACAAATCTTTTCTTGAGAATCTTCACAAAAATTTTCCAAAGAATCGCATTCTCAACTTGAAACCCTAACGGAACGTGTTTCTTTCATCATGGGTTCACAAAGAAATGACTTGAGACCTTTTCTTTGAGGTGGGAGCAACTTTAATATTCCCCTCGTGAGGGGGAATTTTCTTCCTTTTAAATTCCTTGATGAAGTGAACATCTTTCGAAAGGATTCCTTGATAACGAATTGATTTGAGAAAGAAACATCTCTTCCACATTTTCAAATAGCACGTCCCTTGAGTGGACCCCTTTCTTCACGTCGAGTTCCCAAGGGACCCCTTTGAAATCTTTCCAATCTAACAATGGTCTGCATGATGGTCCACTTACTTGCCTGTGTGGCCACTTTCAGACATGTTCTATTTGCGAGTAAACATGTTGCTTTGTAGGTGTGCCTATGAAGCTTCTTTCCAACTCTACAGAGTCCCCTTTCCTTGGGTTTCCTCCATGTGAGAGATCTTGGGGGATACCTCCCTACAGGTCTGCGGGTTTGTAGGATGCTTCTTCTAAGCTTCCTCCATGTGAGATATCTTGGGAGACACTCCCCTACAGGTCTGCAGGGCGCTTTCTTTGGGTTTCCTTCATGTGAGAGATCTTGGAGGACACCTTCCATGTAATTATGTGGGTCTGTAAGGTGATTTACTCAATTTTCTTAATGTGAGAGATCTTGGAGGACACCTTCCTTGCAGGTCTACAGGTCTATAAGGTGCTTTTCTCGGTTTACTTCATGTGAGAGACCTTGGAGGACACCTTCCTTATAGTTTTATGGGTCTGTAAGGCACTTTTTTGGGTATCCTTCATGTGAGAGATCTGGGAGGACACCTTCCTTGTAGGTCTACGGGTCTGTAAGGCACTTTTCTCAGTTTCCTTCATGTGAGAGATCTTGGAGGACACCTTCCTTGCAAGTCTGCGGGCCTGTGAGGCACTTACTTCTTGGGGATTCTTTCATGTGAGAGATCTTGGGGGTCACCTCCTTGCAGGTCCACTGGCCTGTAAGATGCTTTCGATCTACAACTTCATAGTTTTGCGGGCTATGAATTCCTTTTCCTACCCTACACTCTCAAGCTCGCCAGATTGTGGTTTGCTTCCTTGATGGTTCAGGTATACATTTCTAACCCTACTACCTTTCTGATCTACTTTACCAAAGCACACATCAGTAATCATGCTCACTAAAGTGGGGAAAAAATGTATAGCTCAAATTTTCACCCCTTACATAAATTCCCCTTTTACACTCCCTCACCTTAGAAAACCAAATCCAAAGGTGAAATTCCACATCAGGAAGTTGCCTTCATTCCACTTGGCATTCGTCTTTTGTGTCAATAGAAGAGTATTTTTTGGAGATGCACACACAACACACAGACGTCCGTGCGACGCGCTTACATCCCTAACAGATTCCTATGTCTGAAGCTGGTAGAGGTGTTACACTTCTTATTGGGAATGATTTGTAACATCCTTCTTTGACCAACTAACTCAAAAATGCCTTATTCTCCTCTCACCTTCAAAAAGATTCATTCTTCATGCAACTCAATCTTCTTTTGCATCCTCTAAGCATTCAACTCATCTTCCTACAATCTCTTCACTTCCATAACTTCAAATAGCACTTTGGAACTTCATAGCAGCAGCAACAACAGCCCATCAACTTCATAAAGCAAGTGTGGAACAAGCCATTGTAGTGCGGGCTTGAGGTTTTGCAACACCTCCCTTCATCACATTTGAGGCTAAGATGATTGTTCAAGCCTTCTTCCTCCATCATTGGCTAGTGAGCTCTTGCTGGAGGTGGTAATGTTTCGCTCCTCTCCTTTACGATTTGGTTGAATAGCTTTATACTATTTTGTAGTGTTATTCTTGTACTTTCTTTACTTCTTTATCATGCATTTCTCCATCATTGCTATCTTGGCTATCCATGGAGCTAGAAACACCAAAATGGGGGTTTGACTAAGGCAGACCCCTATACAATCCCCAACAATTTTCCCTCTTTCTTGTGTGTAGGTGGATGTGCATTTGGAGCTAGCCGGCGAACAAGCATCTTTGTGAGATTATCTTTGTCACCTTAGCCTTCATATATTTACTTTATCATATTCGTTTGTATCTTTCCTATTTCATAGTTTTGTTTTGTTCCCTTAGAAGTGACTAGCTAGGCTGTCATCTTGTTTTCTGGCAGTTCATACTATGTTTTTGGTCCTCTGGTTGTACGGATGATAGCACGCCATGCTTCCATTGTTGGGCAGAGAGCTAATTGAGGTACAGAGTTGAACCCAAAAACTGAATCGCCTAGCCCCAGTTTAGATTTTGGTTCTGAAGAGTGTTTGTAGGGCCTTATAGTCCTCACCATTCTCATCCCTCAGTTGAAACATTCCTTGAGAGTGAGGTAAGTTAGGGCAGCCTTCTGCTCTTGGCTCTCCATGACCTGGGGCCTTGGTGTGGTTAGTCCCCCTCTCTTACAATTTCCTATTTATTGACTTTGATATTTACGTTAAAAGTTGGATACTAATGTACTCGTTGGGAGGAGAATCATGTTCACATTTGAGAAGTAAAAAAAAGTAGGATTGTTTCTCTTCTTTTACATTAACAAGAAAGGATGTAATTTTCATTTAGCAATTTTATGCTTGGATTCCATCCTATAGGTTCTTCACTTGATATGATTGCATTCCTTAGTGGAAGGATCCAATATCAACATTATAACATCTAAAATTTGTTCCAAAGCCACCAAGTTATTACCTATAAAAGGGTGGGATCCCCATAATCATTCCTCACATATGATCCCCATTTTTCTATATACTTATAGCCTTAGCCATGGAGATATGTAGGAATGTGGAAATAGGGTTTACATACCTCTTGAAGACCAAAATAATCCTTATGGAGAAACATACACTAAAAATGAGTCTCTTAAAGTAGTATGACATTCTCAAAATTAATCACACCATTCCTTTGGAAAGCCAAATCTATCCATAATCATGTTTAGAAATTACTAACCAAATCTATCATAAGCCTTTAAGATATCAAGTTCGTATATAAACCCTTTTTATCTTGCTCTAAAAATGGAATTATAATTTCATGAAAGATTACTACACTATTCATAGTTTGAATTCCTTCCTCTAATAAACCCTCCTTTCCCTTAATATATAATCATACAAAGATAAAATGTTATTATATTTTATATTTTTTAAATAACAGCATACCCAATATTATAGAGAGAAGTTTAAATTTGTCCAAAGGGCATGTATCCCTAGATTTATAAATGAGATAAATCAAAGTTGAATTGAAACATTATAGCACCTTTTAAAGAGTAGTAGGATTCCTCCACCATCATGATTGGATATTTTTTATTAGATCACAAAATCACTAGAATTGTAGGAAAACCAACATGACCTAGATCATTGTTATTTATAAGGTAAAATAAGTAATTTTTTTACCACCTCCAAAATGAGAAGAAACATTTATTGGTTTGAATTATCCAAGACCAACATAAGATTTTTTTTAGGAGAGAAAGTTAAGCAGCCTCATGATTCTTTTTATCCTCTTTGAGAATTTCTTCAAAGAAGTGAATCACTTCTAAGTTACTAATTTCTTCTTGATATTTCAATAAATTGGCCTTTTTCAATCACTTATTATTTGATCTTATCTATTATTTGCTTGAATATTTCTCTATCATGTAATAATTTAGTTCTTTGATATCCCTCCTATATCCATATTACCCCGATCTTTATTTCTATAATATTTCCTCTTATTTATAGATACCATCCAATTGAAAATGTGTCTTTTCTTCCTTGGTTTCTAACCTATATATATGGCTATATTTATATATGATGAATTTATTTACTTACATATCATCTTGCATTTTGTTTTTAGGATGAGACAATTTCCTTAAAACTCTCATATTCCATTTTTAGACTATATTTAAGAAATTCTAAGTTGAATATGAATTTCTAAAAATAGTTTTGTCCATCCATACCAAACCAATTATCCATTGATCAATGATAAATCATTGAAACTAAACTCTTACAGCCACACATTTTCTAATATATAAGGGATATATTACATGGACCATGTCTTGAAATATGTAAATGTCAATAAGATAGTGGTTTGGTCCCCCAAATTTGAGGAACTAAATATTATGAATGAAATTATGTTCAACCAATCTAGTGCTCCATAAAAAAATTAAGCATTTCAAATATGATTTTTATTATTTATTATATTTAAATTAAAGTTTTATGAGAATTGATTTATTGAATAAATTCTAGAAATCAACACTTCTCAATAAAACAACTCCTCTCCTGCCCTAGTGTTGAAGTTTGATCCAAACATATCAATTTATCATCCTTTCTAAGCATATGAATTATTTCTATAGTTTTCAATGCTTCTTGTCTAGGGCTCACTTATGAGAGACATGGAAGTCAATGGATTAAGATTAAAGAGGGTCACAAGAATACAAAATTTGGATGCTAATTGGTCATTTGAAGATTCAAATAGTATAAATTTTACCATTTAGTCAAATGACCCATCTATATTTATGTGCAAATTTAGATTTGTGCTATATATTTTTTAAAAGTTGATCAATTAGTTTTTTGTTAGTCTAGTTTCTTGAAATAGTAGAATAATTAATTTTTCTACTTATAGCATACCTTTTACCATTCTCTTCTTTTACATGCATACCCATTACAATTGATAATTTTAATGAAATAGATTCATATATTAACCAAGGAAAATTAATATAGTCTATCCTAAAAAAATGTAAACATGATGAAATCATGCCTAGAAGTTAAAAATTAGAAAAGTCGATTCAAGTAAAATATCATGCTTCCCTAGTAAGGAAATAGCTACAAGAGAAAATATGGCTCCCAAGAAGGGAAAAACCATCTACATGTTTGAGTTTATAAAATCCATGAATAAAGTTATGCAATTGAAGCTATAAAACTAGTGTTGGGAGGGGGTCCTAATCCTTAATGATATCCCACTTATATCAAGGAAGTCATTTTTGAAACATAGAAGAAATGAAACCCTAGGATTTTACCCTTAGGATTTGACACTTTTTCAAATGTTTCATTAAAGATTTGAAGGTGGTGGGGGTTTGATGGATTTGGACAAGATATGTGATTGACGTATAGCCTTATAAGTGAGTCAACCAACCCCTAACCAAATTTGGAATGTCCTAAAGATGAAATGCAATGATTTAATTGACCTAGTGTTTTAAAATAACCACTTTAAGATAGAAATAGAAGATCTGAAGTAGCGAGGGAAAAATATAAAACTATAGGAATAGACTAGGACATTTATTTTTTGTGGTAAATTTGGGCTAAATTTTTAGGGCGTTTCCTCACAGGGTGCAGCTGTCCTAGTAGGTCTTCAGATCTATTTTCACAGTCCTTTGATGTCATATCTACACTTCTATTTCCCATCTAGAAATTTGTCAAATCACTGTTAGATAATTCTATAATTGATTTTTCATGAGTTTTCAAGGCCTAGGGTTTCAA
>VDFB02366390.1:179565-287969 GCA_007258455.2 Sequoia sempervirens | reverse complement strand
TTTTATGCTTGGATTCCATCCTATAGGTTCTTCACTTGATATGATTGCATTCCTTAGTGGAAGGATCCAATATCAACATTATAACATCTAAAATTTGTTCCAAAGTCGCCAAGTTATTACCTATAAAAGGGTGGGATCCCCATAATCATTCCTCACATCTAATCCCCATTTTCCTATATACTTATAGCCTTAGCCATGGAGATATGTAGGAACGTGGAAATAGGGTTTACATACCTCTTGAAGACCAAAATAATCCTTATGGAGAAACATACACTAGAAATGAGTCTCTTAAAGTAGTATAACATTCTCAAAATTAATCACACCATTCCTTTGGAAAGCCAAATCTATCCATAATCATGTTTAGAAATTACTAACCAAATCTATCATAAGCCTTTAAGATATCAAGTTCGTATATAAACCCTTTTATCTTGCTCTAAAAATGGAATTATAATTTCATGAATGATTATTACACTATTCATAGTTTGAATTCCTTCCTCTAATAAACCCTCCTTTCTCTTAATATATAATCATACAAAGAGAAAATGTTATATATTTTTTATTTTTTAAATAATCGCATACCCAATATTATAGAGAGAAGTTTAAATTTGTCCAAAGGGCATGTATCCCTAGATTTATAAATGAGATAAATCAAAGTTGAATTGAAACATTTTAGCACCTTTTAAAGAGTTGTAGGATTCCTCCACCATCGTGATTGGATATTTTTTATTAGATCACAAAATCACTAGAATTGTAGGAAAACCAACATGACCTAGATCATTGTTATTTATAAAGTAAAATAAGTATTTTTTTACCACTTGCAAAATGAGAAGAAACATTTATTGGTTTGAATTATCCAAGACCAACATAAGAATTTTTTTAGGAGAGAAAGTTAAGCAGCCTCATGATTCTTTTTATCCTTTATGAGAATTTCTTCAAAGAAGTGAATCACTTCTAAGTTACTAATTTCTTCTTGATATTTCAATAAATTGGCCTTTTTCGATCGCTCATTATTTGATCTTATTTATTATTTGCTTCAATATTTCTCTATCATGTAATAATTCAGTTCTTTGATATCCCTCCTATATCCATATTACCTTTATCTTTATTTCTATAATATTTCTCTTATTTATAGATACCATCCAATTGAAAAAATGTGTCTTTTCTTCCTGGTTTCTAACCTATATATATGGCTATATTTATATATGATGAATTTATTTACTTTTACATATCATCTTGCATTTTGTTTTTAGGATGGACATACTCTCTTAAAACCTCTCTATATTCCATTTTTAGACTATATTTAAGAAATTCTAAGTTGAATATGAATTTCTAAAAATAGTTTTGTCCATCCATACCAAACCAATTATTCATTGATCAATGATAAATCATTGAAACTAAACTCTTACAGCCACACATTTTCTAATATATAAGGGATATATTACATGGACCATGTCTTGAAATATGTAAATTTCAATAAGATAGTGGTTTGGTCCCCCAAATTTGAGGAACTAAATATTATGAATGAAATTATGTTCAACCAATCTAGTGCCCATAAAAAATTAAGCATTTCCAAATATGATTTTATTATTTAATATATTTAAATTAAAGCCTTTATGAGAATTGATTTATTGAATAAATTCTAGAAATCAACACTTCTCAATAAAACAACTCCTCTCCATTTCTAGTGTTGAAGT
Organism: Sequoia sempervirens; assembly: GCA_007258455.2. Taxonomy (NCBI): domain Eukaryota; kingdom Viridiplantae; phylum Streptophyta; class Pinopsida; order Cupressales; family Cupressaceae; genus Sequoia; species Sequoia sempervirens. Next base: position 286,275 of record VDFB02366390.1, on the reverse strand, counting down.
TTGATCCAAACATATCAATTTATCATCCTTTCTAAGCATATGAATTATTTCTATAGTTTTCAATGCTTCTTGTCTAGGGCTCACTTATGAGAGACATGGAAGTCAATGGATTAAGATTAAAGAGGGTCACAAGAATACAAAATTTGGATGCTAATTGGTCATTTGAAGATTCAAATAGTATAAATTTTACCATTTAGTCAAATGACCCATCTATATTTATGTGCAAATTTAGATTTGTGCTATATATTTTTTAGAAGTTGATCAATTAGTTTTTTTTGTTAGTCTAGTTTCTTGAAATAGTAGAATAATTCACTTTTCTACTTATAGCATACCTTTTACCATTCTCTTCTCTTTTACATGCATACCCATTACAATTGATAATTTTCAATGAAATAGATTCATATATTAACCAAGGAAAATTAATATAGTCTATCCTAAAATGTAAACATGATGAAATCATGCCTAAAAGTTAAAAATTAGAAAAGTCGATTCAAGTAAAATATCATTTTTCCCTAGTAAGGAAATAGCTACAAGAGAAAATATGGCTCCCAAGAAGGAAAAAACCATCTACAAGTTTGAAGTTTATAAAATTCATAAATAAAGTTATGCAATTGAAGCTATAAAGCTAGTGTTGGGAGGGGGTCCTAATCCTTAATGATATCCCACTTATATATCAAGAAGGAAGTCATTTTGAAACATAGAAGAAATGAAACCCTAGGATTTTACCCTTAGGATTTGACACTTTTTCAAATGTTTCATTAAAGATTTGAAGGTGGTGGGGGTTTGATGGATTTGGACAAGATATGTGATTGACGTATAGCCTTATAAGTGAGTCAACCAACCCCTAACCAAATTTGGAATGTCCTAAAGATGAAATGCAATGATTTAATTGACCTAATGATGCAAAGAACCACTTTAAGATAGAAATAGAAGATCTAAAATGTAACGGGAAAAATAAATCTACAGGAATAGACTAAGGACATTGTGCACCTGTGGTATAAATTTGAGCTAATTTTTTTAGGACGTTTCCTATGGGGGTGCCGCTGTCCTAGTAGGTCATTTTCATATCTATTTTCACAATCCTTCAATGTCATATCTTCACTTCTATTTCCCATGATTTGCAAACTTGTTGGATCAATATCAAATATTTATGTAATTGAGTTTTTGGTGGAGCTGTCAAGGGCCTTAGGCTCTAAATACAACAATGAATAAATTTACATCTTCAAGCTCCTTCAATCTTCAAAATACTTGAGATTTGCACATTCACAAAAGAGAGAAAATGTTAGCCTTCCATTTAGGGGCTTGCCCTACCAAACCCTCCTCATGTACATGTGTTTCCTCTTCCAAATGGAAACGCCAACGATAAATGGATAAAATGATAATGTATAGGAAGGAATGATGAAATCACAAAGTGTTGCAACTCACCACCCTTCAATGGCTTCCTTGAAGGACTGAAGTCATGTACATCACTTCAATGTCTTGGATCTTGCTTGTTTGATTTGATCAATGCTTGAATTGGCGCTGGAGACCTAAGCAACAATGGCTACAGCCTTCACAAAAAAAAAATGATAACATGAACACACATGATCTCACATAAGATTTGACGCGGATGTTGGATCTTGAATTACTACAATAAATTTTAATGGTTGCTCTTGAATTGTTGATAATGCTCACTCTTGATGCTTGACGATTTCTTAATGTTTAAATGATATAATAACTAGGTATTTATATGTTATTATTCTAATTTCTTGAAAATTAAATCCCAATAGTCAACATTGGACATATGAATTTCAAATAGTAAAATTTTGACATTGACATTTTTGAATTTGGAGCCAAAATAGGAGGACATAGGCACCCTATGCGCCAGTGTCCCAACCCTATTTTCTGAAGTTTAAAGTGTCGGGGACAAAGTATTAAATGAGATGATTTATTTTATGCTTGCAAATTATCAGAAAATATTTAAAATAAGTTGTGGAATACATAATTTAGGAATTGAATGCTTAGTTAGGTCCAATACCTTAAAGGGGAGAAAAAAATAGTGTGAAATCATCATGGGTGATAATTTATGACACTACAATTTCCATCATCAATAGGCTCCTCGAACTAGTGAGAGTGGTGTCCTCAGCCTCCCTTGCCTTCTTGTGAATGAAAATATGATCTTTATTGATTTTAATAAGTTTATTTATTTAGGATTTGGTTAATAGTTATGAACATCTTGAATAGCATTCTATATTTTGATCCCATTAGCTTCACTACCTTACCTTGCTTCCTTTGATTAGTGTCCATGCTTTTATTTTCATTAGTGAAATACTTTATGGGATTATAATTCACTGGGGTTTTAACATGTTTGAATCTATTGAGCCATTTATTCAACTCCATGTCACCCTTCTATTCCATTCTCTAATCCTTCTCAATTTTATTTCCAACACTTTGTGAGATTCATCTTGTTATTTTAATGAATATATCTCTCTCTTTTATTTTATATTTTTATTCCATTGTTCACCTATTGTGTTAAAGGGGCCTCTTGTATTCTTGTGTACCTTCCAACATAACTTTTACGACCTTTTTAAAATTATATTTATTCAGAATGTCATCCTCCTTTAGCTCATCAATTTTTTATTTATTTGTATATTATAGATAAAGGTGGTTTTTTGAAAGTCCTCAAACCCTTTTAACAATGGGACCCAAAAGCATAGCTAAATTTCCAAACACATAATGAACAAGTAACTAAATTTCATGAGAGATAGGAACATTGTAGCAAGAACTATCAGAAAAAACCTACAAAATAATATGTCTATAGAACATGGGCAACACATTTGGCATTATTTAGCTCGTTAATTAAACCATACCAAAATTTTTTTGATATGTAAGATATGGGGATAGGGGCCCACTCCCTTTATTAAAAGATAAACAGATTACAAAAGACTGCCAAGAAGCAGAGAAAGATCCTCAAACAACAGGATGCTACAGAGAAAGAAAGAGAGAAAGAGAAAAAACCTAAAAAGACTGAAGCAGAAAACATCATTGCTACAAAAGAAAATAGAAAGAGACAACAACCCGGAGCACAAAGACTCAGAAGATGGAAGGCCCAAAAAAACTATTTGCGGAAGAGAATCCCTTCCAAAGTCCGCTGTGAACCAGCTTCCACCGCTTCTAACCCTTCAGTGCGAAGCTTCTCAGCAGCAGACTTCCTTCCTGCCTTCCTCTTTAAACCACAATCAGGTTTAGATTTGCCACATGAAATTTGAGAAATCCCGAGTTTCTTGAGTTTCTTGTGAGGTTCTAAGGAGAAGTCATCAAAAAAATCTTGATACTGCCCATCCAAGTCCTCCATAAAAGGAAAAGTGCCATCAGAGTCTGAGCCATCTTCCTCTGACCCAGAAGGAGAGACAATAGGACTCTCATGAGCAGGGACAAAAGGGGGGGAAGAAGGACCAGCTTGCTGGTCCACAATAGGAGATGTGGGAGCGTCCTGCTGTTTCAAAACTGGCTCTGACACTATGGAAGTATCAAAGAACTTACCATGATTCCTCCAAATAAACTCGGAGTCAGGATCATTGCCCTTTTTGATCCACTTTTTCAAGCTAACATTCCTCTCCCTAGAAGAGCGCTTGATGGAACAAGCTTCAATCTTGTGACCTAGCATATTGCATCGAAAACAGCGGAAGGGTAAGCCTTCATAGTTAAGATATTGTGTCCAGACACCATGCGAAGAATGGATCCGAATAGAGTGAGAAAGGGGTTTAGAGATATCCACCAAAGCACAAACCCTGTAAAATCTATGATCTGAAGCAACCCCATCTGAATCAATCTTTATAAAAGATCCAACCCGATTGAGCATATTACTCAGCATATCCGCATTACAAAGAACCAAAGGCAGGTTGTATAGCCTGATCCAAATAGGAATAAGAGAAATCTTAGCAGTGGTAGGATCAAAAAAAGGCGTCCAAGGCGAAATAAAGAGGCCAGAATGTCCAAAAAACCAAGGTCCTTCATGCAGAACAAATTTACAATCTTCAACAGAACAAAAGGTAACCAGAAAAAAACCAAAATCCAAAGCTTCAACAGTGGGAGGAGACATATTTCTCCAGGTGTCCTTGATCCATTCGAGAAAAGATGACCTTGAGGGGCGCTTGTGCAGACATCTCAGAACAACCAAGCGAGTGCCTAAATCCTCCGAGACAGCAATAATACTGTCATCTGAAATGCTAAAATCTGCTGGCTCCTCGGCAAAAGAGACAAGAGAATCCCCTAAAAAGAAGCAATCAGCTCCATCATGAGGACTATTATCCTTCTTATGCAGAGGAGAGGGAACAGAAAGAACCGGAGATCTAGGTTGGGTAGGGTTTTCCTGAACAAAAGCCCGATAAAACTCCGAATAGACGTGATAGGGGTTCACCCTGTTCCAGCACCCCTCAATAGAGACCTTAGGCACAACTCCAGTAGCGTCCTCCAACTCGTTAGTGGCCAAGAACCTGTCGGCCTGAGAGGGAGCACATGGTTCAGAAGCCAAAGCATCCCCGGAACAGAGATTAAACTGCCTTCGGCCCACTCCCACTCCAGCTGACCGGCCACCCCGCTTTGAGCCAGGGAGCTGCGAGATGTTACCAAACGGAAATTTCTTAGGCGCACCGTGAAAAGGATCTCCATTCCCAACTGTAGCCTGCGCAGGAGAGCCGCCATTGCGAGCAGCGCCAGGAGAGCCCTCGCACATCGTTTAGGGTTTTTTTCGGCTCACCTAAACCATACCAAATTTGATATTATTTCCTTATAGCTATTTTAGTTGTTCATCATTCTCTTCTCCTTTCTTCATTTGTTGTATTATTGATTACCTAACTTTAATCCATGTGGTCTTTGATCATTTATTTCTCTTTAGGATTTTAAAATATATCATTGTCTCATTTTGTATGTTCAATTTGATGTTTTATTTGATTGATCATTATACACCCTATTTTCATATGATCATACCCATGATATTTTTTGCATTAGAACAAAATACATTCACAATAATTAATTGGATATATTGTAAACATCCATCACTATGGGTAAGACTTCTTGGTAGAAGTTGATCAAGCTCTATTTTTACATAGATTCTCATTTAGTTTGCAAAATTTTTTTCTTCATGAAGAGATTTTAGCTAGATATAAATAATAAAAAAATTATTGCATCTCTTTAGTATGGTCAAAACATATAAGCTATTATTTCATTATCAAACTTGTATTCTAATAAAAATAGGTTCTTGAAAAATTAACTCAAAAATAGACTTAGATTTGTATTCCCGTAAGATTATCCAAAGCCTCTTTACCTTATTAATATAACTTAAATCCCTAAAAGAAAATGGAGATTATATATGATGTCTTCTAAACCATTCATTTCTGGTTCTAGAATAGGAAATTATCCTTCCTTTCTTTTAGCTAGGCATTCATAGATTTTATATGTGGAAAACCTTAATTTCATATGCCTTAAATCATTAACATGGTTTTTTTTATTTATTTACTCCTACCACTCCTTGAAAAAAAATACTTTCATGTGGTTCTCCCATTAGAAAGAGATCCTACCTTACAAATTATTGAAAAGAAAACATATGAGTGGATATAAGTCAAAGGATGTGCATCAAATACCCTACGTGCAAGTGTTTTTTTCCTCCATACCAAAGATAAACCTGCATTGTTTTTAGCTTTTGTTCTTTGTATTGTCTTATTTAAATATATTTTTAAGAAGTTCAATCGAATATTTTTAACACACAAGTTTCAATATTGTGGTTCTATTCATGATCTCTCCCATGTTGAACAAGGGGCCAAATTCCATTATTGAGATATATGTTAACATCACAAAGGTAGCAATAATATTTTTGAGTAATTAGCCTTCATGTAGACATTTCAAAGCTTTTGTATGACTTCATGAGCTCAAGTGAGTAGTTATACTTTAAGAGAATGATTTGAATACACTGACTTTGTTAATGTATCCATCGATTACTTACAATAAAAACCAATCAATTGCATTTAGTCAAATCTATATATTGGAAAGTTCTCTTTATAAATTGAAAGCAATAATAAGATATAATTATTTTATTAAAGAATGATAAGATTTTTTAAAATTTTGAAATATATGTTGAATTTTAGCATGGAAGATGATTTTTATTACATAATTTACTATTTTGTAGTTGGATAGATTATATTAATATTCATAAAGATAATTAAAATTTAAGTTTTGGAGTGATCAAAATCAAAATGTAAATGATAGATAATAGTGAAGATTATTATAATTTAAATACATTTTTTAATTTGAAAAATTGTATCTATTAAGAAAAAAAAAGAATATGCAGCAATAAGAGTTGAAGAAAGACTAAAGGAAGCACTTCCAAATTTAGAAGCTTGAAAGTAGCAATTCCAAGGTTGATTACATATATTACATAACATCATAATGTTAATGAGTAACCTTCCAATGTGTAATCATATAAATTACTACACTATATGCTTGCATCATCATCTAAGGCATCTCCTCCATGCTTTTTTATTATGATTGATTAATTTCACAACTTGTTGGATCAATAGCTTTAGGGGTTTGATCAAAGGAATAAATATTAGCAATCATTTATAAACTCCCAACCATACAACCAATTAGAATGGCCCTAAATTAACTTATTTAACCAAATTACTAAAAATGGAAACTATCATTTAGCACTTGTGCACTTAACTTCATAGACACTTTCTTTCTACATGGAGCTAGGGCATCCTCCATGGTGTTTGCATGCATTGTCTCCATTATTTCATTGACACCTCAAGGCCACATACCACCAACTCTTTAATACTTCAAGCTAAAACATGCTGCATAGGGGTTTGACAAAGGAAGTCTCTTACATGTGTCATAAGCATCCCTTTTTCTCCAACTTTTCAAACTTGGTAGGCATTGTAGCAAATAATAAAAACATTTTATGGTCACATGTTTTATGTTAGCAAGTACAAAGGACACAACTATGTGTGCACAAGAATGATAGATAAACTCTTTCATGCCATATGGAAATGTTTGCTTGTCAAGCACCTCCACACATATCAAGACATTTGCATGCTTGTTGGGACAATTCAATCTAATTTAGATGCACTTTTGAGTACATGGTCACACAAGATAATGAGTTCCAAAATCTATTTCCAATATACCAAATCTTTTCTTTATGTCTTCTTAGCTTTCTACATTTTCTTCGGTGTTTAAAAACTAAACAAGCTTCCTCTAACCATCTCTTATTTTCATTCCTAATGCTAGTTCATCCTTAACTCTTACATTTCTTTTACTTAATTAAATTATCAAAATAATTGTTTTGATTAAGATAAACACAAGAAAAGGGCTTAGACCCATTACAAAACAACCATAAAGGTGAATGAGTCAAGTCTCACCAAAAGTGAGGCTAAAACAAAATTAAAAATAAAGAAAGAAAAACTAGGAAAGACCAACCAAGAGCACCAGACACATCAGAAGAACGACAATGACCAGCTACATATCAACAAGTAACTTAATGCTACATGTCTTAAAAATAATTGTTGAAGTTTATTAATAAAAATAAAATTAATTAGGTGAATAAATGAATAGCATTTCATTTTAATATTATTTATTTTTATAGTACTAGATAGGGAAAAGCATGTAGGGTCCATAAGAATTTTCTTTTAGATATATTATATCTTATGACTTCATAGTGTTTCTTTTCTTTTGAAAAATAAATTTTCAATATTAATTTTGGTCAAGGTTAACAATTTAAATATAATATTATGTATATAATTGTCTCAATATAAACAATATTTAATATATATTTATTCATAATAATTTAGTCAAAAATGACTTATAATATAAATATATACTTAACAAGTACAAAACATCTATATAATCCAATAAAAAAGGTAACCACCATCTAAAAAAAGGTAACCACCATCTATTAAATTTGAAAATTGATGGAAAATGATTTGTTTCAATGACACACCATTCATTTATTGAGGAGAATAATATGCTTCATTTTGCGTATATGTTGTCCTTTGGTTGAAAATATAATAAAGGTGTTCAAGTGAAATGCATATTCACTAGGGTTTGTTGAATCCTTGGCAGCTTTAATGTACCTATAGTCAATGTTCCATTATAGGCATACACACTCACCCATCCCGTAGGATTCTACATTTATTATCTAATTGGGGTAGTTATGCCTAGGACATTATCCAACAACCCACAATTATACCTATTAATGTAGTTGGAGGAATAGATACCCAAAAAGTTTCAAAATGTTAGAATTGCTTAAAGTGGTACCAAATTCCTTTTCCTAAGGTCTACAAAAATAAATGTCCAAGAAGCTTTAGAAGGCAATTGTGAGGTATTCTCTTTCTTTGTTGGTTTATTTTAATGGTGGTTTTTAATATTAGGTTTGTTTAAAAAACATTTGCTTTAGGTTGGTTATTTTACTTTTTATTATGAAATTTTTTAGTTTAATTGAGTCAAGTTTATTGGGTTTTATATATTTTTATAAGATATGTTTGAAAGAATTTTTTTCATGTAAATTGGAGATTTTTTTTTATTATCATAGAATGTTGTATATTACTTTGTCAAACATGTTCTTTAGGTGTTAATTGTAAGAAATGAAGATATAATATAAATTATAGCTGGTAATTAGGAATGAAGAAGGGTGGATCATTTTGACAAATAAAAATGTTATGTGATCAAATAAATCATCTAAAAATGATAATGGAAACTTTATCTCCTTAGTTGGTTATGCTTCCTGAATGGTATCTCACTCAATGCTAATACCATGTTTGACACTAAGTAAGCAACATCAATAAACAATACATCACAAATTAACACTAGTAATTTTCTAGTTATTAATAATTGTTCTTTTATTTCTTAGTCAAAATATGAATATATATTTCAATTAAAAAGAGAAGATTTGGGATTTGATAGGGCATCAAGGACGATAGTATACAACCTTGAACCTCATCAATGAATTTTCTCTAATGGGATTAGGGTATAATTAACAAAAATAAATTTTTATCTTTTAGATAGATGTAGCTAAAGCTCAATTATTTAAATATCAAACTATGTGATTGGTTGCTTAAAGTTATAGTTGAAATCTTCAACCCGTCTTTATTTTCTTTAGTACAAACCAAACTAAAGGAGAGGGTGGGTTAGTCACTCTTTTATCCATCAATTTTTCGTATTTCCTTGTTCACTAGAGGATTGACCCTTTTGAGCATGTTGTTAAGGTAATGATGTAGATTGTTGAGAATTTCTAATATTTAGCCTTTAATCATGATGTGGAGAGATATTCTATCTTGAGATAGCATGTCAAAGAGGTCCTTCATGCCAAGTAATTTTTTTAGGATATTTTAGTACAACAAACTCTAAAAAATAATGAAGAGGTCTTATCCATGAGAAGTGTGATCAAGGGAAGACTCTTGGTATTAATTCATAAAAAAAATCTAGATATTTTTCACCCTAACAATCACATGAGTCATGGTTCTTCTTTATCCCATTTTATATGGTCCAAATGTGTAGTAGGTCAAGACACATTTGTCAATCTAGATTAGATATAACTCTCCTAGCTAAACAATATCTCTTATCCTTTGTTTCTTTCTTTAATAGGTGGGTGCATGTTATTTTTAAAGCTACAATATTAAATCAATTCTTATCTATTTTTTGAATTTCCAAGGATTTTCCAAGTGCAAAATGTCCTACAACCATTTTTTTTTATATGGAGTGAAATCTCATCTAAAGTCTAAAATTTAATATATTTATATCTAATACTTTGACATTTTTTACCTAAGTCCTTTATCATTTTCATATTTTTTTCCTTAAATTAATTCTCCTTCAACCTAATTCCGACTTTGTAAATAGAATTAGAGGCGTAACTTTTTAAAGTCACACTTTTCATCTTATTATCAATATATTATTATTATTTTGTATATATTATTTACATTGTATTATAAATCTTATATTATTTTAAATCAAAGTATATATATGTATGTCATTATAATCAACCTCATGTTCTAAAAGGATTATGAACATGCAATTCTTCTTCATATATACAACTTACTTTAGTTATCTATAACATTTTATTTTAACATAATGAATTTTTCTTAAAGATATCAAACTTGTTTATTTAATAAAAATCATACCAATAAATCTAATATAATGCTATTAACATTGACAAGGGCTTGGATGTGATCTTTATTATTATATTTCTCTAACATTAATACTATATATACAATAAATTCTTATAAAAAACTAGCTAGCTTCTCAAAAAAATCTTCAATTTATATTATGTAAAGATTAGCTCACTTGTCATATAGTTAAAAAATAAAGTATGTTCATTAAAAGACATTCCTCTATCATCTAAATAGTTCTTTTTTTAATCATAATGATCTTTATTCATAAAAATATAATCCTAGGAAAATAATAACTTACCAAAACTTACCAAATTTTATAAATATTTCACAACTTGAGAACTAGTCATGAAGTATAGAAATTCATACATTTAGAAGATGGTATAAAACATCCAAAAAAAGGTCCAAGTCAAACTTGGACAAGCACTTCTAAAATGTACATCAAGTGTTGTGGTTGATTATACCTAGTGTGCCTTATCTAAACACCCTACAACCTTTAAAATTTGCATTTCATTAGTATTCTTGATTTTTAAAAAAGCAATCAAATCAAACATCCAAAATAGTCTTTGATATAATTTCTAAAGTTTAAAATAAAAATGACAGTAAAATCAATTCATAATTTAGTTACATATTAGTGTTTCAACATAATAAAAATGAGTATAACTAAAATTACATAATGATGTTCAATCTTATGTGAGCAATTGTTTATAAAATATCTTATTTTATAGAATATTAGAATATCATGTAATTAATTATTAATTCAAACCTTGTATAAAGTATAAACTCATATATTACAATTAAAAAAATATGTGAGTAATTACTCACCTTTACCCCTTTGTTTTATTCCACTTTGCATAAATGTCATAAGTATACTTTCTAAGCTCTCAATTTGATTCATATGGCATATTAATTGATAAAAAATCTTAAATCCATCAAGCACATGTCACTCATGGTTACTACACATTAACTAGACTATATCATTTTCCCACATTTGTCAAGACCACCCATTAGGCCATTACTCTTTGATTTTTCACCCAAAATAATATCCTTTAGGCCTAGGTTTCACTCACAATTACATATCAACACTAAGACTCCATATATGATTAGAAATCAATCATTCAAGTGAAAGTGGTATATTTTTCTCATTTTTCTTTCGTCCTTTCCATAATTCAAGAATAGAAATTGTCTAGTTGTGTTTGACACTTATATTGTAGTTCAAGAGGTCGAATATCTAGGGACACTTCTACATGCTATTACCAACATACCCTATCAATTTCATTACCATATTTTTTACTTACCAAGTGAAATTGTTCTATCATTTCAAGTTGCATCATTTATCTTCTTCATGTGTATCAAGACTTCATAAGTTTGCATCAAATTTTCTATGCTTCACCATTCCCTAGTAGATGTACATTTTTTAGAAGCTTAGAACCTCTATCAAGAGCATTCATAACAATTTTCAAGGTCCCATCATTTTCCTACTAAAATCCACCCCCTTTGGTCAATGTTGTCATGGTGGTTGTAAAGAGAGGTTGAGGATGTCATACTAGTTGTTAAATATTGGGTAGCCTTGATCCCTTGATCTTGGAGCTCCCAAGTTCTATAGGCAACATATAGAAATTTTGAGCTAATGGGGAAGTTGTGCACTAGTATGCATAGTGCACCTAGATGTATTACTATCCATGTCCTCCTCGCACCAACTAGTTCATGCTAAGTATCATTAGTATTAACTTGTAAGAAAAACTCACACCAAGATAGACACCATAAGATTATAAAATATAAAGTAATCAAAATTGCAAGAGTAGTTTAGAATGGGTTCTAATAAGAAAATCCACTCTAATGTGTTGATGTTTCTAAATCTACAAAACTAAACCATGGTTTGATAAGGACTCATTTCCTAAAGAATATTGTTTAACCATGGAAATTAATTTCTTGCAAAAACAAGATCACTTAACATTATGTGTGTTACACTTTTTGAAAGATCCTAGTATAATGGTGGATGATGCATTCCTCAAAGTTAATAGATTGGATGAGTTTTATAAAGGAATTCAAATATATATTTTTAAACCCCTAGGAAATTCACACACGTTGAATTATAATGGAGTTAATTTAGTACAAGCACATGATAAGGCCTTGTAACTAACACCAAAGATTTAACATCATGCTATAATGATATACTAAAGATCTAGTTCAATTAAAATTTGGCTCAAAAGAAGCACTATTTATATGACCATGATAGGGGACTATTGAGAAGAATAGTTAATGTGCTAGTTTAGATCTTATGTGAGTATCAAGATTTTTTCCCTAGATGCTACTAGGAAATGAAATGATTCCATTATTCACTTGGGAAAATAAATATTGGATTGAAAATAAGCTCTAAATTGGTCCAAAAGTGGTCATACTATCTAAATCCTAATCCCTAAATGAAAAGTAAGGATGAGATAGAAAAAATTATTGAGGAATCATAGTTGATGAATCATAATGGGTGAGTCTCATGGCCATTTCAATCAAGAAGGGTTATAGAATTAAGGTCTATGTGAACTATCACATGATAAATGAAGCATATATTACTAGTCAATTCCCAAAATTATTCATAGAATACATTTTGGAAGGTTTTGTAGGGAACAAAGCCTATACTTTCATAAATGGTTTCTCAAGATATCATCAAGTGTAGGTTGAAGAAGAAGATAAAGCCAAGACCAATTTTATTGCAAAGTGAGGTAGTTTTTCTTACAACGTCATTCTATTCAAATTGAAAATTATAATAGTAGTGTTCTCTAAGATCATTGTATGCATTCAAGTAATTTATCCATTAGTGCATATAATTTTATTAGTTGTCTAGACCATCTATAAGATGATCAATTATAACATTAATTTGATCAAGTTGATATTCAAAAGATGCAAGTAACTAAGCATTCACTGAATTCAAAGAGGTAAATAATTGTGGCTCCTTTGGTAATTTATTGGGGCAATTTTTTGTAAGGATGGTGTGTTGGTTGATCTAGATAAAGTCATAATTATCCTTTAGTTGGAAGTCTCAAATTTTATGAAGTTTATACCTTTCTTGTGCATGTTGGCTACTATAAGAAGCTTATCAAGGTCTAAGCATGCATATTAGTGGCATTGGAGGATATATTGCACAAGGATGAACTATTTAATTATATAGAGGAATACCAACAAGCTTTCAACATATTGAATTAGAGGCTAGTGTCTACATCTATATTACAATTTCTAAATTAGGAGACTTATTTTGCATTATACTAGATGCATCAATTATGACCAGTAGGGTAGTGCATTTACAACATGCAAGGGTGAGTTAGATCACCTAGTCTATTTTACTTGCTAGAGGCTAATACTTATTGAGAAAAACTATATAACAATTGAGTGAGAGGCTATATCTATGATGTATGATCTATATAAGTTTAGAGAATACCTATTGACTACTCTTTTTTGTTCTTTATTGATTATAATAAACTCAATTACTTGCAAATAAGCTTGTTATACATGGTCAAATAAAATCACAGTTGATTATCTTGTAAGATTTTTATTTAAATATAGTAATGCACATTAAAAATTACCATGTTGAGTTTGATAATATTTCAAGGATTATCAAGAGAGAAAAGGGGATAAGCCCTATCAAGGATGGATTTCCTAAAAAATAACTCTTTTTGAATTAAGGTAATTATAGATACATTAGAAGAGACTGTTTCATTTATTACTTCAAGACAAGCACCACAAACTACACTATTAAATAGAAGAGACATTGTTCATACAGGCCACACTTTATCAATTGATCCATAATTATTTATACAAGATGGGAATGGATGAGATATTATTGGTGTATTTCACTCCATGAGCATAGGGTAGTTTTGTGTGAGTGCCATGAGGGTCAAGTAGATGGCCATTATTAAGGATGCATGATAATATAGAAATTTCTAGAATATATTTTATGGGGACCTACTTTGAGAAAGGATGCAAACATGTTTGAAAGTTGTGACATTTTCCAATGCATCAACAAGCCAAATTATTGATATGTGATGCCAAGTCACTAAAAATTATTATATCACATGAACCATCTAAAAATAAATCATTGAATTTTTTGGATCAATTCACCCACCCATACATCACAATGATGTGCATTATATCAAAAATACTAATAATTATTAAATAAGGTTAGTTGAGGTAGTAGCTACTAAGGATTATGTAGTGCTAGTGACCAAGGAACTCATTTCATCACTTACATACTTCAAATATTATTGTGTGAGTTCATTTTATAGCATCACAAGAGAACACCTTACCATCATCAAGCCAACAACACAATAGAGGCATTTAACAAGATTTTAGGGAATATATTAATTAATATCTATGACGTTGGATAAAAGGATTGGGATGAGTGAATACCATTAATTTTATGAGCATGTCATACCTCTTGTAAGATATTGGAATGATATACACATTTCTAATTGGTGTACATGGAAAATCGGTTGTCATGCTACTGAAAGTTTTGGTTCCTAACCTATGGATTATGTAGATTGCAAGGTTGGGTGATCAAGAGTCACTTACATGCCTTGATTCATTGGATTAATTAAAAGAGAAATCCCTCATCATGCATTAGATCTAAATAATTGAGAAAATATATTATAAGGTTTTTCATAATTGACATATTAAGTAGATAAAATCTTAATAAGGAATGTGCTTCTATATGATGGTTTCATCAAGAACATCATTGTGCATAGTACACATAAATATAGAAACACTAGGTGGAGAACTTTTTATCGAGAATAGTGAATAATTGTTGGCTTAAGTCATAGTGTGAGCAACCATATTCTAATTATTTTTATTTTATTCTATAAATTAGGTCTATGTATCCATTTTGTAGCATATGCTCCATTTCTATAATCTTATTTTCAAGATAAAACACATTCCCAAGTTTTTATATTATTTTAGCAATATTGATGATTTGATGTAACCAATGACATAAGTGTATGATTATTATATATTATATGGTCAAATCCTATAGATATTACCTACATTTATAGGAGGATGAAGTAGTTTTCTTGAAGACAAACTTATACTTAATGTAGAAATGAAATTAGTGTGGGTGCATGATTTGATGTCATATTTTTGGAGATAGATGTAAGTGATTTCTTTTAATTTTTTAAGGATTTTTAACCATTTGCAAAACTAATTGATCTTGGTTTAGGTATATTTACACATTTTATAAGGGCATTCTCACTAATAATATTGGTTTCATTTGTCTATGGTGCATTCCAATTATCCCTCCATATTGGATACACACATTCTAGATGTAAGGGTTCACAATATAGTTGATCCTTAGGATCAAACATGTGAGGAGCTACACGAGAGACACAAAAGGACTATGCATGCTATTAAATCTAGTACAAAAAGGGGATGCATAAATATTTGTATATGCATGTAATAAAGGCACGGCATATGTACAAAGAAAGAATAAATAATAAAAAATTAAAGAATATAGAGAGGAGAAATGGAAGAACCATGTGAACTTATTGGATGTATGGGGGCACTCATCACATGAAAAATGATCAAAAAAATATGTGATGTAAATCATCAACAAATTTGAAATGTATTGGAAAAAAAGAGATGTTTGATGGGATTGATAAGGCATACAAGAAATACAACTTGTATGTAGTTGGGAAATTTTTTTTGGAAAAATATTTAGGAAAAACAACGAGAAATGGTAAGATAGGACATACAACTTGTAAAAAGCATGTAGATTGATAGAAAGAGGGAGAAATATACCTAAGATAATTTTTTGAAGAGGTATGATATAATTGTAGTAGTAGTGCATCTTCAAATGATTATAAATACTCCTGATTAAATCAAAAGCTTGAGGGGAGCTCACATTTTGTAACCACAAGTTTCAATTAATAAATTGAGTGAATATATAAGGCATACATAATATATAGTGTTAGGCTAATGGTACTTGTCACATGAAATTTCACCCTATTGAGCATAGTCTCATCATTCCAATGACATAATAGAAATAACCTAAGTGTAGGACCTTATAGTTGAGGCTAGATTTCCAGAGAAGGCTAACTTCCTTTTCTAAGCTAAGTGCAAATGTGTTGGTCCAACCTAACACATGGAATCCTCTCACTATTCCTATTCTACCAAACTATAGAGGGAAAAGGGGAGAGGGAGAATTTTGAAAGTTGAAAGATGGTGATGCACCTAGATTAGATTGTTGCTTCCTACTCAAAACAACATAGTGCATAAAAAAATAGGACTTAGACAGTTTTGTACTGTAATGCCCCGTCTTGTAACCTAAAGAATGTTGCATTGACTATGATAATGAAATAATATATATATATATATAAAAGTGTAAATATTAATTTAACTAATTGCAAACATTCCCTAAGATATGCAACGACACACTACTTTGAAATTCTCATAGATGACAATAGTATTTAACATGACATATTTAATTCACATAAACTTAGGAACATACATTCATTAATAATTAAATTGCATCATTAAAGATATAAAGTACAAATAAGATTCTTTCTTACATTGCATTTGAAATAACATTACAATACTCATTTTTCAAATGAGGTAGATCAAATAGATGTTTACAATTACATATTACAAATGTTCACCCCATTAACAATTGAGGAGTGTTACATATAAAAAGTTTCCACTAATACAATTAAGAAAGTACATTTATCCACATACGAGCTCTCCATCCAAGAAGTACTCGTTGCCACGAACAAGAACTAGGAACCCAACAGAGTAAGGTGCACATTCCACCCAACCATGTGGTACTCGTAGGTCCACCCCCCGTGCTAGGAGATAGTAAAAAGGTTCCCTAGACATAACCTACAAACCCTAGACACAAGCAAAAACATAGACAAAACTATACAAGTACATGCTTAACTTATTGGTTACATTGCTTCAAGAACAGAATGATCAAGTATACTAAGTTCACAAGGTCACTATTATTATAGGTGGAGTGTCATCGCAATGTTGCATAGGTTACCCAGACGTTTCTTCCTAGGTTCTGGCCCCCAATTTGGGTTACCCTAGTAACCTCTTATGAAACCCGACCCCACATGCAATATGTTGTGGAATCGAATATCTTTCAAAATAACAAGATATCGACTTTTCCATTCCAGGCCTTCTCGACTCATTCCCAAGATTGAACTAGCCCTCGAGTCTATGAGTGAGGCATAATTAATCCAGTTAAATATTTTAGAATACCTAATGTGTTGATTTAGTTTTCACTGACTTACTAACTCTACATGAGTTACCCTGGCACCACTTTGTGTGCTGGCCCTCATGAAGAGCCACTCCCCTAAAAATAACACAAGGAATCTAAGTTCACTAACTAAGGTAGGTAAAGTGCACATGACTAGCATCAATAACCATTCATATAACAATGGACACCACAACCTATTTATAGAACCAGGTGTCTAATAACCAATCAAAAACCATGTGCACTACCCTAGTTAACTCAAAGGATTGAATTTAGAACAATTAACAACTCCCTCATTAACAAATTTAGTTGGAAGACTTATAATTCAAAGTAATCCCAATTTGCCCAATAAAAGAAAAAAATATAATTTAAAGCAAATGAAGCATAATAAACATCCAATTTTAGGATTTACTAAATCCAATTAAATCAATAACTTTAAGCATGAAATTATTCAACTTAAATATAACTCATCTTCCATTCAATATGAAAATCAAAACTAAGATTTACCCAATTCCATAATCATACATTATAATGAAATTTTGATTCCTCTACTTATTACATTTTATTATAACAACAACCAATTATGATTTTCATTACACTAATAAAGAATATATTATACATTTAAATAAATGAACATTCGAATCATAATATTTGAATATTTATTTAAATATATAAATATATATATTTTAACTGAAATAAATTTATTAACACTATTATTTAAACAAATTAAAAAACTTTATGAATATATATATACAGTATATATATATATATAATATTAAGAATAATATATAATATATATATTGTAAATATTATATATAACATAATATATAATTAAAAACAAATTAAAATATAAATTAACTCGAAGTTAATATAAAACAATAATGGGCAAGGAACGACTTCCTTCAGAGCCGAACCCCTCCATCGGAGGGCACGACTGTGCAGGCAGCGCTGGGCGCTGCCCTCATAGCCGACTCCCTTGTGGGGATCGGCAGTGGGGGTAGCCCCCCCTGCGCAGCCCTCAACACTATGAATATAAATCATTAAAATAAAAACGTTTATAATACTGCAAATTTTACCATTCACCCAACGGATTTTTATTCCGTTGTTTTTTTAATGATTTATTTCCTATACAATTTCACCCGTACGACGATTCAATATTAAAATTTTAATAAATTTAGTCTGAGAGATTTATAAATATATAAATGCATTGATACAAATACAATCAAACCATTGTTTAAGAAGAGTTGTTTAAGAAGAGTTTTTTTTTTTTTTTAAGAAATTTCCTACATAAGGTTTTAATCAAATTATATAGAGATATTCAATCTATCAAATTTGATAAAGGGTTTCATTTCCAAAACAAGTTTTCTAAGTCTTTCCTTTAGGAAAAGTTTAGCAATATTCTTCCCAGAAGTTTTTGTTTCCCCGAATTTGACAGAGAACTAAATTTTCAAACCTACCAAGATTTCTTCTCTAACATTGTGAGAATTTCCTATTGTTGCTCTCTGATTTTACTATAAAATCTTCTTTTGATATTTAACACATGAGAAAAGTAACAAATTTTCTACAGAATAATTTACCGAGAAGAACAAAAACTTTAATAAAAATTTCTTCTACACGTAATCTTTTATTTAACAAATTTTAACAAATCTTATAGAAAAGAAATTCTTTTACAGGTAATCTTTTCAAAAGAAAATAAATTAAATAAATAGGGAAAAACCTGTATTCCTGTAGCTTGAAGAATTTGTCTGTTGAAGAGAAGCTTTGCCTGCTGTGTGCAACTTCCAAAGCTCTTTTCAAACCACCACTTTCCAGAAGAATGCAAATAATGAACAAATATCTATCTGAGGGTCTCTTCCAGAAATATTAAACAAAACCCAAAGGAAATCACAAATTAAAACAATTTTTTTTAGCATAACTCTGTTCTTTCTCATTTCCCGTGAAGTGTTTTCTTGTTTTCCCCAAATCACATAATATCTTCTTCGAGAAAATCCTCAACAAGAAATTTGCAATAAATTTAACTAACACACATGGCAAAGAAGAAAAATATCTTCTAACAAACTCGCGGATCTTTCTTCCCTCAAATAACAAGAATTTATTTTATTTTAAAGAATTAAAGAATTCAAAATTCAAAAATCAATTTCCTTTTTATTTTAATTCTTATTTAAAATTTCATTTCCACAAAGCATTAAATTTATATTTAATCTATTCTCACAATATAAGTAAATTTAATTAATTAATTAATTAATTTAATAAAATAATTTTAATCTCAATAACTAAATTATTTTTTACCAATAAACTAATTTAATTAATTAAATAAAATACGAAGCTTTTATTTACTTTATTTAAAATTAATTTAAATAAACATTAAATTAAAAGAACATTAATCTACCATTAAATTAACAAAATTTACCTTTCATAATAAATAATCTAAACTAACACAGAAAAAACATCCATAAATACCAGACCTAAACTGATGACATACTCTGACTAGGTTTGAGACTAGACTAGGAAAAACCTTGTTACTACCTCCCAATCAACATTACCATTGAGTTTTGACACGCTCAGACCTGTGAAGCCAGGTGAAGTCAGTGTCATGTACCTGTAATCCTGCAATCAGACAAATAGCATACATATATATATAATCCATGATTCAAACACACCGTGAAGAGAAAATCATGGAAATCACAGGGCACTCGCAAGCGAGTGATGCAACTCCGTTCTCCACACCAATACACTATCACATCATACTGACAAATAAATAACAATTAATCTACCACAAGCATATGTATATAGCAATAACATCTGAAGTAAACATCTATGCTAACATAAAGCATGTTAGAAATAATTACCTCCATACAATGTATCATCACATCACAAAATAAATCCACCATGGCTCAAATGTCAGTGATCAATACATCAAAACAAAGTACCAGGGTCTATCAAAGTGAAAACATGCTAACAGTAAACATAAGCAAAATGGAGGGGTACTACATGCTCCCCCCCTAGGATAAGGCTTACTCCTGGAAGCCTGCAAATAGAAAACAAATAACACACACTTCTAGAATATGTCCTCCCAAGAAATAGAAGACTAGCCACTAGGATCCCTCTGGATCTGTACCCAGTTAACGTCTCGACCCTTGAGGATCAACTACCGATGTTGAAGGACGTGCACGGTTTTGAAAGAACGATGCCAGTCCTCCACCAGGAACCTCTCCAACTGCGCCCTGGTGGTTATCCAATGTGGTAAAAACCCTATGCGACCTGCCTGCATCTCCTACGGTCAACTCTAAAGCCGTCGGTCTTTGACTAAACCTAGAAGTGCCCTTCTGAGGACACTGACAAGCAATGTGACCCTGTTGGCCACAAGTAAAACATTCTATACTCTTTCTGAATCCTCTATCACCTGGAGGTACACTAGACCGTGGAAAACTACCTCCACTAACTGCAGACTGAAAACTTTGTGCAGGCTGATCAGAATGATCACGTAGGACTTGTTGCCAATTCTGATCTCTCTTATTCTGAAACCAACCACCACCATGTTGAGACCGAAAACTATTACCCTGCTAAGGCTGAGTATTCTTATTCTTTGGTGGGTATCGTTGCTACTGCTGTACACCCTTAGCGGGTGCCTGTTGATTTGTAGAGGAACCACTTGTCTGTAACTGACCACCTCGCTGACCAAAACTTGAAATAGGAGCACTACCTATCTGGACACCTGTATGTCCACCCAATGCTAGAGTCGGATTCTCTTCCACAATGTGTTCTTACTCAACTGCAACCTCCATAGTCTTCAGTTCGAAGACTCTAACTCCTCCATTAATGCAGGCATTCAAACCCCTAATAAAATGTTGTACCAACATCGCCTCATCACCTCCAATTCCTGCATATTTTTTGAGTTCATAAAATCTACATTCATATTGCTCAACAGATAGAGCCATCTGACATAAATCGTGAAACTCATCAGCTCGTCATTTCCTCCAATGTTTAGATAAAAATCATGCTCTAAACCTCTCCAAGAACATCTCCCAAGAAACTGACCCAATCTCTAAATGGAGCTTCTGCTCCTCCAAACGCCACCAAGTAGAGGAAAATCCTCTCAGATGCATGATTGTGCATCTAGCTCGGGTATTGATACCGTATGGGTGCATAGAAAAACATCTACCCAAGTCTAATAACCAGGTCTCTGCCTCTAGACCACCACCTATGCCATCAAAAGTAGGGGACGTGCTCTCAACAAATCCCTCACATGTCCTGCAACTATGGCATCCTGCTCTACAGTACTAACAATCCTCCTAGGAGATATATCACGTTCCCTAACCACCCCCTGATCCACTTCCTGCCTCAGACCAAGTCTGGCAAGTACCTCCTCTAGTAGGGGATGCAACTGAGCTCCCTCAACCTCTGGCTGAATCAGAATCCATTCCTCACTTGTTTGTTCCAACTAAGGATCCAACTGTTCGACATGTTTGCTCATGTGGGAGCTCTGAGGGGGAGTAACCTGAGGGATTGGCCCACGGCCTCCACCTCGACCTCTACCATGACCTCTAGTACGATGCCTAGGCATGATCCTACACATAAAACAAAAATGAGTCTCATATACAAAACAGACAAGGCTAACAGAAACCAATACTACCTATTCTAACATCTAGGTCAACCTAATGGGCTCACAATTACCCAGAGCATCTAGTGTTAGAACCTTCACTTTGATACCAATTTGTAATGCCTCGTCTTGTAACCTAAAGAATGTTGCATTGACTACGATAATGAAATAATAATATTTTTTTTTGCAAACATTACCTAAGATACGCGACGACACACTACTTTGAAATTCCCATAGATGAAAATAGTATTTAACATGACATATATTTAATTCACATAAACTTAGGAACATACATTCATTAAAAATTAAATTGCATCGTTAAAGATATAAAGTACAAATAAGATTCTTTCTTACATTGCATTTGAAATAACATTACAATACTCATTTTTCAAATGAGGTAGATCAAATAGATATTTACAATTACATATTACAAATGTTCACCTCATTAACAATTGAGGGGTGTTACATATAAAAATTTTCCACTAATACAATTAAGAAAGTACGTTTATCCACATACGAGCTCTCCATCCAAGAAGTACTCATTGCCACGAACAAGAATTGGGAACCCAACGGGGTAAGGTGCACGTTCCACCCAACCATGTGGTACCCGTAGGTCCACCCCCCGTGCTAGGAGATAGTAAAAAGGTTCCCTAGACATAACCTACAAACCCTAGACACAAGTAAAAACGTAGACAAAATTATACAAGTACATGCTTAACTTATTGGTTACATTACTTCCAGAACAGAATGATCAAGTATACTAAGTTCACAAGGTCACTATTATTATAGGTGGAGTATCATCGCAATGTTGCATAGGTTACCCACGCGTTTCTTCCTAGGTTCCAACCCCCAACTTGGGTTACCCTGGTAACCTCTTACGAAACGCAGCCCCACATGCAATCTGTTGTGGAATCGAATATCTTTAAAAATAACAAGATATCAAATTTTCCATTCCAGGCCTTCTCGACTCATTCCCAAGACTGAACTAGCCCTTGAGTCTATAAGTGAGGCATAAATAATCCAGTTAAATATTTTAGAATACCCAATGTGTTGATTTAGTTTTCACTGACTTACTAACTCTACATGAGTTACCCTGGCACCACTTTGTGTGCCGGTCCTCATGAAGAGCCACTCCCCTAAAAATAACACAAGGAATCTAAGTTCACTAACTAAGGTAGGAAAAATTCACATAACTAGCATCAATAACCATTCATATAACAATGGACACGGGTGATCCCATAATAGTGGTTTACAATTTTTAGCCAAACTGGACACTAAAATTATTATTTTTAACTAAATCTTCACATTTGGGCACCTATAGCGGCTAAACTGTGAGGAATTCTAAGATGGTGCAAACTAGAGTCTCATCAAATTTTTTCTATAGATTCTAAAAATATTTTTTTCAAAAATTTTGGAATCAAATTGCACTTATTTTTCCATCTCCCATGAAAATTGATTTTTTTCAGAAAACAACATTTTTAAAAAGTGACGCACACCGTATAATGCATAACTTTTTTTCCATGAAGGATAAAATTCTAATTCTTTCAAATTTAGATTTGTAACTGTGATATCTAGTGCTTCCACTTGGTTAGATAGTTTTTTATTGAATATTTTTTCCTTAATCAAATTTCAAAGTCAAACAAATTACAATTCAGACACAGCGCGACTGTATAACGCGTAACTTTTTTTGTATATGTCAAAATTTTATTTTATCTTTTTTGTTGGATCAAGGACTTTCAATTTTTTTTTTAATAATCTTCTATTTTTCCACATGTGAAGAACAAAGAAATTCATTTTTTATGAAAAACCTATGTTTAATAAAACTTAAAAAACAAATACATAACAAAACCAAAACCTATTAAAATTATATTCATTGGATAGCTTGTTCTGAGGAATACCATAATCATTTGAAATAAATTTTAAATGAATTCATTTGATCCCCCAAAAGCTAAATCAAATTTGATTTTTTATCAGCATTTTGATAGGTGTAAAGGAGACGCATTTATAGGTATGGTTTAAAACTAGCAAGGTTCTATCCAAGGGGGTTTGATCTAAGGTGATTTAATAAAACCCTCTTCAATTGGAATCCATAAAATGGAACTCTTTAAGGCTTAAATCATTATATTTTCTAAAAATATGTGATTTCAGCTAAAATTCGTTCCCCTCAGGAATTGTAAACCACTATTATGACAGCACCGACACCGCAATCTATTTATAGAGCCAGGTGTCTAATAACCAATCAAAAACCATGTGCACTACCCTAGTTAACTCAAAGGATTGAATTTAGAACAATTAACAACTCCCTCATTAATAAATTTATCTGGAAGACTTATAATTCAAAGTAATCCCAATTTGCCCAATAAAAGAAAAAAATACAATTTAAAGCAAATCAGGCATAATAAACATTTAATTTTAGGATTTACTAAATCCAATCAAATCAATAACTTTAAGCATGAAATTATTCAACTTAAATATAACTCATCTTCCATTCAATATGAAAATCAAAACTAAGATTTACCCAATTCCATAATCATACATTATAATGAAATTTTGATTCCTCTACTTATTACATTTTATTATAACAACCAATTATGCTTTTCATTACACTAATAAAGAATATATTATACATTTAAATAAATGAACATTCAAATCATAATATTTGAATATTTATTTAAATATATAAATATATATATTTTAACTGAAATAAATTTATTAACACTATTATTTAAACAAATTAAAAAACTTTATGAATATATATATATATACAGTATATATATATATAATATATCAAGAATAATATATAATATATATATATATATTGAAAATATTTTATATAACATAATATATAATTAAAAACAAATTAAAATACAAATTAACTCAAAGTTAATATAAAACAATAATGGGCAGGGAACGACTGCCTTCAGAGCCGAACCCCTCCATGGGAGGGCACGGCTATGCAGGTAGCGCCGACGCTGCCTGTGAAGGCAGCGCTGGGCACTGCCCTCACAGTCGGCTCCCCTGTGGGGTTTGGTCGTGGGAGTAGCCCCCCCTGCGCAGCCCTCAACACTATGAATATAAATCATTAAAATAAAAACGTTTATAATACTGCAAATTTTACCATTCACCCAACGGATTTTTATTCCGTTGTTTTTTTAATGATTTATTTCCTATACAATTTCACCCGTACGACGATTCAATATTAAAATTTTAATAAATTTACTCTAATAGATTTATAAATATATAAATGCATTGATACACATACAATTAAACCATAAGAGTTGTTCAAGAAGAATTTTTTTTTTTAGAAATTTCCTACAGAAGGTTTTAATCAAATTATACAGAGATATTCAATCTATCATATTTGATAAAGGGTTTCATTTCCAAAACAAGTTTTCTAAATCTTTCCTTCAGGAAAAGTTTAGCAATATTCTTCCCAGAAGTTTTTGTTTCCCCAAATTTGACAAAGAACTAAATTTTCAAACCTACCGAGATTTCTTCTCTAACATTTTGAGAATTTGCTACTATTGCTCTCTGATTTTACTATAAAATCTTCTTTTGATATTTAACACATGAGAAAAGTAACAAATTTTCTACAGAATATTTTACCGAGAAGAACAAAAGCTTTAATAAAAATTTCTTCTACAGGCAATCTTTTATTTAACAAATTTTAACAAATCTTATACAAAAGAAATTCTTTTACAAGCAATCTTTTCAAAAGAAAATAAATTAAATAAATAGGGAAAAACCTGTATTCCTGTAGCTTGAAGAATTTGTCTGTTGAACAGAAGCTTTGCCTGTTACATGCAACTTCCAAAGCTCTTTTCAAACCACCACTTTCTAGAAGAATGCAAATATTGAACAAATATCTGTCCGAGGATCTCTTCCAGAAACATTAAACAAAACCCAAAGGAAGTCACAAATTAACAAAAAAAATTTTAGCAGAACTCTGTTCTTTCTCATTTCTCGTGAAGTGTTTTCTTGTTTTCCCCAAATCACATAATATCTTCTCCGAGAAAATCCTCAACAAGAAATTTGGAATAAATTTAACTAACACACATGGCAAAGAAGAAAAATATCTTCTAACAAACTCACGAATCTTTATTCCCTCAAATAACAAGAATTTATTTTATTTTAAAGAATTAAATAATTCAAAATTCAAAAATCAATTTCTTTTTTATTTTAATTCTTATTTAAAATTTCATTTCCACAAAGCATTAAATTTATATTTAATCTATTCTCACAATATAAGTAAATTTTATTAATTAATTAATTTATTTAATAAAATAATTTTAATCTTAATGACAATTATTTTACCAATAAACTAATTTAATTAATTAAATAAAATATGAAGCTTTTATTTACTTTATTTAAAATTAATTTAAATAAACATTAAATTAAAAGAACATTAATCTACCATTAAATTAACAAAATTTACCTTTCATAATAAATAATCCAAACTGACACAGACAAAACATCCAGAAATACCAGACCTAAACTGATGACATACTGTGACTGGGTTTGAGACTAGACTAGGAAAAACCTTGTTACTACCTCCCAATCAACATTACCGTTGAGTTTTGACATGCTCAGACCTGTGAAGCCAGGTGGAGTCAGTGTCATGTACCTGCAATCCTGCAATCAGACAAATAACATACATATATATATATAATCCATGATTCAAACACATCGTGAGGAGAAAATCACGGAAATCACAGGGCACTCGCAAGCGAGTGATGCAACTCCGTTCTCCACACCAATACACTATCACATCAGACTGACAAATAAATAACAATTAATCTACCACAAGCATATATATATAGCAATAACATCTGAAGTAAACATCTATGCTAACATAAAGCATGTTAGAAATAATTACCTCCATACAATGTATCATCACATCACAAAATGAATCCACCATCGCTCAAATGTCAGCGATCAATACATCAAAACAAAGTACCAAGGTCTATCAAAGTGAAAACATGCTAACACTAAACATAAGCAAAATGGAGGGGTACTACATCCTCCCCTCCTAGGATAAGGCTTACTCCTGGAAGCCTGCAAACAAAAAATAGATAACACACACTTCTAGAATACGTCCTCCCAAGAAATAGAATCAGATCTACAGATGGTTGTCCTTTTTTCCTCTTGCAACTAATAAAAATGCATTTAAAATCATCCCTATAGCCTCAAGAATCAAATTTGCAGATTGGGAAAATCATTGTAACATTAATAGTGAAAACATGACAGGAACCAAAGGCAACAAAAACTAGATGACAAGAGTGGAAATCCAAAACAAATTTAGAATTTTGGACCAAAAGTCCAAAATTCCAAATAAGGTCTGAAGTTCCAATGAAGAAATAGTTGGGTTTGGGAATTTGAAACGGATCTAGACTTTTGGACTAAAGGTGCAAAAGTCCATTCGGGTCCAAAAAGGTATGATGAGATTGAAGAAGAAGAAAGGGGATCAGGATTGGGAATCTCAATTAGATTCAAACTTTTGTTCCAAAGGTTCGAAAATTTGATTAGAACCTAAAGTCCCAAAAGGATAGAAAGGGGAGAAAAAGTGGGGTATTGAGATGGACCTAGAATTTTGGACCAAGGTCCAAAAGTCTGATTGGGACTTGAAGTCTCGATAGGATAAAAGGGATCATAGGTTGGGAGCCAAAGTGGATTTGGAATTTCAGACAAACTTTGTCCCTATGGGACTTGATATCTCGATGGAATAGAAGGAGTGGGGGTTGAGAGTTGGAGTGGATTTGGACTTTTAGACAAGGTCCAAAAGTCCTCATGAGACCCAATATCTAAAAGGAGCGAGGATCAAGAGTCAAAGAAGATTTGAAAGTTCCTATGAGACTTGATATCCCAACTAGATGAAGAAGAGATAAGAAGAATGGGATAGATGAACAAACCTAATGTATGTTCGAGACTTGATATACCGAAAGGACTGCAAGAGGAGAGGAATCAAGGATTAGGAACAGGCTTGTACCTTGGTCCAAGTGTCCATTTGATATTTGAAACCTTGATAAGATAAAAAGAGAGAACAAAGAAGGGGAAATTAGGGATCAAGAATGGATTTGGACCTTGGTCGAATTGTTCATTTGAGACCCGAAACCTCAAAAGGACTCTTAGAAGAAAAGAAGGAGAAGGGAATTAGCTATCTTTTGAACATTTTGAAAATGGGTTTCTTACTATAGCTTGACAAAGGGGTGATGCAATTACTAGAGGAACTTGAGCATGATAAACCATTAGAATATCTCATATCGATTATAATTGATAGGAATGAAAGGGGCGGCACAAAGTGACAACAATACCCAAGAAACCCCACATAGGAGCAAGTGCAAGTCCAAGTAGAGTTCTTGAACTAGAACAAGTAGGCATTGCTGGGCTTGATATAGGTGATAGTTCAACTAGATTTGTAATATATAGAATACAACTAGATTATGGATAGTGTGTGCCTTATCGGTAGACTAATATAATACATTATATATACAAATACATTTGATGAAATAGAGAAATTAAAAGAGATAAAATAACAAGTTTTTCCTCAAAAGAATGAAGTTTCTAAAGTTAAAACTCATGTGCAAAAAAAATAAAAAATATGATGCAAACAAAGATCAAAGGAAAAAAGCAACAAAGATACCACAAATACTAGAGTTTTAGGTAAAAAGGACAACTTGGAAATTGAAGCAAGAAGTTGTGGTATGTCAAATGTTAACCATTCCATCAAAACCACAAGTTAAGAACACAATAAATATGAGTTTAAAGGATACACTTAATATCACACCTATTGACCATGTGTTTGTACCTATTATAAAGGAACATAGAGAGGAGACACCTAGTAAAAAAAGACATGAAAAAGGAAGAAGAAAATGAATCCATGAAGATAATTTTGATTCTTTTTATTGGGATGTTGATTATCAATTATAAATAAAGTATAATATTTTGAGAAAAATATTGAACCTCCAAAGTATGTTTGATGATATATAAGCATCACTATAGCATATATACCTATGTATCTATAGCATAGATTTCACCTTTTATTTTTTTTCCTTCCTTCTTGATTTTACATTTTTCCCTTTTTATTAGACTTTTTTGCATGCTCATTTTACCTTCCATATTTTGTTTCATTCTTACCATCCACCACTTTTTGGGATTTTACTTCCTCCATTTCCTTTTTACCATTTTTTCTCTTATGCTTGCTTACATGTTCTTTATTCTTGTTCTTTGCTTATCTTTGCCTTTGCCTATGATTTCCATGTCATTTCTTCATTTACTTATTATACTATTTTACATTGTGCATCCTTATAATTCTTTTTATTTTATGTTTATTTACTTGAATATTTTGTTGGTACATACCTTACCATCTTTAGTTTATTATGTGGCCCTATTAAACATTTTCATGTTTACTACATGATTTATATTTGACCCTCATATTTTCACATATGTTATCATACTTATGATTTATCCTTTCACCATTAAACACTTGCCATGATCTTATAATTCTACACCACACTTTTAGAGTTACCTATTGAGACTATATTAGTATATCACACTCTTATAACTATATATTGAGCTTATATTTCCTTAGAATGTTCTTAGAGGTGTCACACTATATTTGAGTGCACCATACCTCCCCCCTTTACATCTCATGCTTTCATAGCCATATTCTTACTCTAGGAGATATCATGTCTTCCCCATACCACTTGGTCTTCTATTTTCACATCTTTACATTAGGGGTATCATGCCTTCCCCCATTTCATTTGTGCCTACATTTCCTTATAATTATCTCTAACACCACTATATTGAGTGGTGGCATATTTTTCTCCCTACTCTTTTCCTATTTTACCATTGCTTATCCTTTTTACATTGAATCCATCATGCCTTCCCTCCCCATCATTACCTTGAGATCACATTACTAGACCTTTTCAACCACTAGTGAACTATCTCCTTACACCAACCTATTGGCAATAGGATGTCATTTAATTGCAATCCTAAACATTATTTCATGTACCTCATAAGTCCTTGGAAAGTGTTCCCCAACACTAGGATTAGAAAGAGATTAAATTCGAATGAAATGAACATGTAAATTGACATTTGTAATTAATTCTAAATGATCTAATTAAGTGTTCTTTGTCACAATTAATACTTTGTAAAACTATGAGATTGTAGATATAATTAAGTGTTATTTGTCACAATTAATTGTGTATGATTAATCTATTTAGATTCATTTTACCAATTGTAGAATTTGGGTAGAGTTTGGAGCACCTTTCTCTTAAAAGTTTGAAGGTTTTTTGGCTGTAGTGGGAGCTTTTACTATTGTGCTATTGTAGATTTGTAAAAGAAGTATGTAACAATGTATTTGGGTTGATGGCTATAAGACCTAGTATGGATTGCTCAATCCCTAAAAGGAAAGGCCTAGTAAGAGAGGAGTTCTCCTAGGTGGTAAGGGGAGGGCAGTTGGGTTAAACTAGTTCTTGGGTTAGAGTTAGTGGATTAACCTTTAATGGTCTTTAACACATGGTTTTGTGCTAGTTGAATTGGTCCATGGTTTTGGAGCTCATGGTTTTGAGCCCATGGTTTTGCATGTATGGATGATCTTTATTCAGGAGATGGTTATCATGATTTCATGGATAGCTTGGTTACATGTTGCGGTGGGATTTTTTTGATAGAGATGGTTTGATGTTTATATTGTTTCCATTTATAGCTCAGTATCACAGTTCAATGGGGGCTTTGGTAGGATATGGTTATCTTCATATGATTTGAAGAGGTTTTAATATCTTGTTTCATGGAGGACCCTTAGAGTTTTTGGTAAGGTGTTATTGTTCTTCCTTTGGAAAGGATGTAGTTCTTTTTAGTTTTGAGTATTAATCATTTGCTTAGAGCTTCATGATTATGTAGGTTGCATTCTAAGTTGGCATGGATTGATTAGTGGGTGCTTATGGACACTAGAGAGACTTGGGTTAGGCCGAATATTTCTTATGTTAAAGAGATATATGTTGGAATGGTTACTTGTAAGAAAATATTTTTCAATAGTAAAGACCAAGAAGCCTACAACTGGAAATGGATATGAGTCCATCATATACCTGATAGGAAGGTTGTCTATTGTATGCACAAGAAAATCTTGTATCCCACTCTTGGTCTACTCAGTAGGTAAAATGACCTAAGAGGTGTTGCCCACCTAATTATTAGATGCATTATTAATATGTATCTTGACTTCTCTTATGCATTGTTAAGAAGTAGATGCATAATTTTATTTATTTCCATTATTCTCCTTGCAATCTTGAACTTGAGTTAGTTATGAGGATTTGGGTAGGAGAGGTATGGGAGATAGTGGCTTTGGGCATATTCCATTTTTTTGTGGGAATGTTTGGCCAAGTTTTATCTACTTTCAGTGATAGGTTTACATCTAAGTTCTACCATGTTTCATTATAAGTTGAATGGTTAGATGTTGATATCCTTTTAGTTTAGGAGTGTTGAAGGAGATCTTACTTTACATAGTTTGGCACATGTTAGTGTGGTATAAGAACATGGTTTGATTTGCAGGTTCTCTCTTTGTGGGAATAGTCTTCTTCTTGAAGGTTCTTGTGTTATGAGAGACGTATTTTGCTTATCATTGTATGCTTCTTTAACACTATGATAGAGGAGTTAGCCACATCCTCTATGTGAAGTGCTATAGGAGGATTTGTTAATGTTGTGATCTTGTTTTCAAATTTGACATTACCTGTGCAGTGGGAGTTCCAGAAGGTATATGTGTTTTGTATGAGAGGGGCACCTCTCTTAGACTGGTTACACTTTACTACAGTGAGTTACTTTAGAGGTTTTTTATCGCATGTATATGTGTGTTGTTACCTTGGAGTCCTATTTTGCAGGATGGTGGATATACAAGGACTTGTTTGCAAATTTGGGTTGCTATGCTGATAGCATGAAGTTCTACCTATGATAGTTTTGGATGAGCTAGCAACTTGATATGGTTGCTATTCCAATTTGGTATGAGTGTGCCAGTCACTCAGATTCTTTTGTTATCATTTGAATTTGATGCTTGTGTTCATGAATAGATTGGTATAGGTTTCAGTGACAGAAGAAATGATTATAGAGACTTGGGAAAGGTATTGGTTCTTAGTGCAGGAAGGCCATTGGCCTTGAGTCTTGTACTTGATTTGTAAGAATGATTCCCTGTTTAGAATAATTGCAATGTATAATGTCAAGTGGGAGAATGTTGGGAATAGGATGCCATTTAATTGCAATCCTAAACATTATTTCATGTATCTCCTAAGTCCTTGGAAAGTGTTCCCCAACACTAGGATTAGAAAGAGATTAAATTCAAATGAAATGAACATATAAATTAACATTTGTAATTAATTCTAAACGATAAGAACATGTGGGGATGCCCAAGAAGAGCTCCTACAAAATAATGCATATAAAGATGCTAGAAGTTAGGGATTGATGTTTACATGCATGGATTTTAGTTCAATTCAGTTTAGTTTAGTTCAATATAGTTCAGTTTAGTTCAATTTAGTTTAGTTATGTTTCAGTTATCTTCAGTTGCATCTAGTTAGTTTCAGTTGAATGCTAGTTAAATTCAATTGAATTGGAATGCATGACTAATGAATTGAGTTGCATGACATATAACAGGTGGCTACATTCAATTAAGTGGGGATGATCAATCATGCATCATGTTTGCATGAATTGATGGAGAGATATGTTTTAGTTAACAAAGATTGACTTGGACCCACCTTGGGCGCCCAAGTTAAGATCTTGGAGTTAACACCTTTGCATGAGAAGATATTTACAAGGCTCAATTAAGTGGGGCCCATTATTGGGTGCCAACTTTGAGGAGAAGCTTGGAAGATATCTTCGTAATCAACGTTGAGTTAAGACTTCAGTTTGGGACGCCCAAATTGATGGACTTGGGTTGACATTATTTTTCATGGAAGAACTCTACTTGCACAAGAATGGAATAGATATTTGTGAGGAGCTTTATCCTCTTGTAATTTTCAACTCTTTGGAGTTTACAATGTTCACAACTATTTATTTATTGCAGCAAGTTGAAGAGAGTTCTAAGAGAGTACTTTTTTGAAGCATGGCATAGGATGTGTGGATTCATGCTTAGACACATGAGAGTTTATTGCAAGTTGTGAAGAAGAATTGTTGAAGGCAAAAGAAGCATCTCAAGCAAGGATTGATAAAGAATTATTGTAATCTTGTTCTAAGGTTAAATAATACAAGCACTATTGATTCTGGTGGTGGAGTTTTTTCCCGAAAGGGTTTCTCCATGGTATATGTTGTGTCACTTCTATCTTTTGGTCTTATTCTTCTACAATCTTCTATCTACTTCTACAATTGGTAAAATGAATCTAAATAGATTAATCATACACAATTAATTGTGACAAAGAACACTTAATTAGATCTACAATCTCATAGTTTTACAAAGTATTAAGCTACATAATTACCTCCATTTTCAACACAACCTTTATATACTCATGCTCCTAGATGCACCACATTGAGGCATATGCTCATATTAGTGCTTTATATGTACCTACTCCATTTTAATGGCCATTGAAGTCCATGTCACCATTTAAATTTTCCCGTGTTGGGGATAAAATTATACATTGATATTCATCTCTAACCCACATGATCATTCTAGATATTTTACATCATTATTACACTATGTATTCATAATATTTAATTTATGTGGTCCATATTCTTACATGGTTATATTTAGATTAAACTTACATTTTATGCACCATTTCCCCCTCTTCTCTAATTTCTTGCATCCTATAGATGTAATTAACTGTAGGGGCATCCATTGTAACTAACATTCCTATGATCATAATTTTAAGTAGTAACAAAGGCTACACAAAAATTCAACACCTTAACCAGATGAAGTATCACCACATATCATGGGATTATAAAATATACCACATTAGCAAGTTGTACCACTTCCCATTTAGGTAAAAAGTTCCTAACACTACTCATTTCCCATTTTTGAAATGCTAGATAATTAAGCAAGCTTGTATTGTGTTCCTAGTTTTCATTTGCAAGGTAGAAGCTACTAAAAGCACATCTTTCCTCTATTTTTTAGGTTTCCACATAATGCATATACTAAAGGAAAAACACACACGATAACATTCAATGGGGTATATCACTTTATATGGAGTCATACATCCTTTTAAGTTTGAATATGTGCTTTACATGCATGTTTGTGAGTGCTATATACTTTGAGATACATGATCTTTTTAAGATTCATACATAACTCAAAGTGAGGGAAAATTTAATAGTAAAATTTACATACCCATATCAACTTCCATTTAGTTTTGTGCATATTTTTAGATAATTTCTTGATGTAATTACATATTAGTAAATGGATTAATCTTGTGAGAAGTTGGGTTTATTCCCCTAGACTTCACCTATCCCCATATACATTCATTCCCCCATATTTAACTATACCTTATCCATATATACACACTTTACCTTGTAATTCATATCCATTACACCCTCCATGATCAAACAATTATTCCATGAATAGATTTTAGTGCTCCACCATCTTGGGTCATTCCCGCTAGTGTGGAATCCATCCCATAATTACATATTTGACCCAAAAAAAATTGGAATTTAAATTTAAATTTGGCTAACTCCCACCAATTTCACTAGTCATTGCATGAGCTGACTAAATACATATTTGTGTGAATTGTTGCTATATCTTAGTATTTAACTATAATAAATTGTATTAATTTAACATCAAACATGTTTGAAAACATTCTCTATCATGTTGGATCATTTGAGCATCTAAGGAGTAATTATTAGAACACTTTGATATGGTATGCTAAAAGAATCAAAATCTACCTAGTCATCACATTATATAATATCTACATTATTGTTTGATATCTTCAATCGTTGGCATGACCTTAAAGTCAATCTTTTTTTGGTGTTGACCTAAGAGATCATATACCCTAATAATTAAATAACCCTTTGAAGGTATTTTTAAATAACCCACAAGCAAGCCTTGGAAAAGAATACACCAAGCAAAGAGGGAAAGTTTTAGCTCAACACTTACAAACCAAGTGACAAAGAATCTTTTTCGCCAGACATGAGCAGGGGACTGAAGAAGCCACTTCTGGTTTAGACTTTCAATCATAGGAAAGTGTGGTGAAAGCCATCGACAACCAAGCCTATGCTTGTAATTCTTGAAAGGGGTGTCTGGGTACCACTTCCAGACCTTCCACTAAGGCTTGGACCTACTAATTCCCACTTTATGAAGCATATCTACAAGAATAGCATTCACCAGACCATCATAAGCGTCATGGTCCTGGTTTTGAAGCCTGTAAAGGGCACAAAAATCTTCCCACGACATGATGTTGCAAAGTTTGAATGCTTTTCTTGTGGAACCTTAGTGCCTTAAGCCAGGGTGACTTAGCCAGCGACTGACCATTACTGGCAAAAAGAGACAACCACCAAACATTTTGTTGATTGAATGAAAGCCTCGAGAACCCATATGCAAGCCTTGGAAAATAATACACCAAGCAAAGTGGGCAAGTTTCAGCTCAACATGTGCAAACCAAGTGGTAGAGAATTTTTTTCGCTAGACATAATACTTATGATGGTTTGGTGAATGCTATTCTTGCAAATATGCTTATAAAGTGGGAATTCATGGGTCCAAGCCCTAGTGGAAGGACTGTAAGTGGTACCCAAACACCCCTTTTAGGAATTACAAGCCTAGGCCTAGTTATAGATGGATTTCACCACACTTAGACTTGACATAGACAAAGACTTCAATCTTACACAAAATTTGAGAAAAACATAAATAGAATATTGATTTCAATCCTACGACAATTACACAAAATTATTTTAAATTAATTATTCAACATAAAATTTAAAACTAAATATATTTATCACATTTACTTTTCAAAAATACTATTTAAATTATAACACTTGCAACTTTTAATTTATTAATATACATTAATTTAAAATTTAAATTACTTAGATTAATCCAAATTAAACTATGATTTTGTATTTATTTTCCATTACATACCTTTTAAAATTCTTAGGCCTCAAATTATGACCGTAATGTTGTAAGCATAATTCCATGTCATATCCTTAGAATGTGATACAATTCCACAATTTTTTATTTTATAATTTAATCTCACATTGATACGCTAAGATAAGAAATTAATGCTAAAATAACTAAATAAATGAAACTCGCAGAGTTCCCTTTTAATATAAATAACAATGATCTCAACAAATAATGAGATAAGGACACTTTTCCCTCGATAAAACTAGTAATAACTAAATCCCCTTAAAATATCTAACTAAATCCCCTTAAAATATTTAACTTATTGAAAAAGTATTAAAGCCCCTCGATCTAATTAAAAGTTTATCCACCTACTTTCTAGGTATATATAATTATTAATTTTACATATTTCCAAGGAGCGCCACAACAAGAAAGACACATGCTATTTTTGTTTACTTTAGAATTCTCACTCTCTAGTGCTCATTGAGACCAACTCTGACAAGCCAATTAAGAGTATATTGCACTTCAAGGAGCAAACACTGATGAATGATTTTAAATCTTAGGTTAAAAAACTAAACAAAAACAAGACTTGTGGTTTTATTTGGTTTTAGTGGTGAAAGAATAAAAAATACCATTGATTCCCCAACACTACTCTGAGTGCATGGAAAGTGGCTATTCATGTCTCCTTACATGGATTCAAAGGCCACATTGTATGCCATTCCCTGTCCCACAAGGAAGATCTCCTTTCTAATTTCTATGCAATGCTTGTCTCCTCCCTTTTCAAGTGGTTTAAATAATTATATAGAAAATATTGGAAAGTAGACCCAATTGACAAAAGTTGCTTCTATAATAGCAATATATGTAGCAATGCAAAATCATTAGGATTCCATTTCCCAATCTCACCGAAATGGAAAGGGGCAGCCTTCAAAAGGGATCCTTTAATATAAATTTTGGACACTTTTTTCCACCATCTTGTAGCATGTGTTCACATGTGAACTTTTAGTGCCTAGTTGGGATGGTGTTGCCTATGGAACATGGTGGATGGAGCATAAGGAGTGGTTGAGATTCACTTCAAGAATATTGGGATTTATTTGGACTCTAATGTAGTGTCCAAAAGGTGAACATAATATGTTTCATGGGGGTGGATGAGATTACTCTTCATGTGGAAGGAAATAAGATAATTCATGGTTTTTTTAAGTCAAGAGAAAATATATTTGCTTTGTATTTAGGGGGTG
The DNA here is from genome assembly GCA_007258455.2 of Sequoia sempervirens. Classification (NCBI taxonomy): domain Eukaryota; kingdom Viridiplantae; phylum Streptophyta; class Pinopsida; order Cupressales; family Cupressaceae; genus Sequoia; species Sequoia sempervirens. The sequence continues at coordinate 249,065 of VDFB02366390.1, read as the reverse complement.
GTGGAAACACAATAATGTTATTGGAAAGGAAAATTACTTTTATATAAGCTAATTTAATAAGATGTATATTTATTATAAATTAATTTAGATATGTAGATCCGTTTTAGTGCACCAAATTAAGGTGTTCTACTATTATTTACTCCTAATACTTCTAGGATGAGAGAAGATGATCAAATGTGAGCTGATATGAAATAGATGTAAATGAATTTCTTTAAATACAAACTCATAATATCAAGTTGCGCAAATTTGTGTTTAGAACAACTAGTAGAATGGGTGGGAGTTGGCTAAATTTGAATTTTAAAACTTTAGGGGTGTAATCCACGACCATGAGGCCAAATTTGCATTTGTGCAAATGACCTAGGGCATGAAAATGGTCATGTCAAGATAAATAACAAATGTATTGAGATATATGTATGAATGGACATAATAAATACAAGGCTTGGGTGAATGTATTAGAATGTGTTCATGTTTGCATAAGATGCAAATAAATATGTAGGGATGTAATATATGGGATAAGTAAAATACTAGGGGAATGAGCCCAACTTCACATGAGAATACATTATTTTTTGGTATATACATCTATTAAGATATTCTCTGAAAATAAATATAATAATAAATGGGAAATAACATAAACACACAAATCTCACCATTACAATTATATTATAAGATATTAACATAAATTGCTTATTTATACAGTAAACAATGTTAATAAAAGAAAATAACTCTTAAATAGTTATAAAGTAAAACAAAATAACTCTCAACTTCATATTGCACTTGCTCTAGCTACAAGGTTTTAGACACATCTTCTTGGTGGAAAAAGGCTCTTCCTAACCACCTTATTGTTGATTTTGATGATGCTAGCTCTTTATTAGAGGAGCTTGCTCCTATCTTGCATTTATCAACTACATCTAATGTTGTTTTGGAAATTTTTGTGCTTGTTGCATCTTCCTCCCATGGTTCAACTTTGGTTGCTTAGGTACAATTATTAATTCCATCCCTCTAGTGATGAATGCCTTCTTGGTTCTTTCTCTTGTTGGGTCTAGGTCCATTTCCTTTGATCTATGTTTGGCTAAGCCTACTAGGGTTTTTACTTCTTTAGTTAGACATATTTGATATCCCCCTACTTGTTCAGTGCTCCATTCAAAGGTGCTAGTGGCAAAGACCCTTCACCCATCCCCCTACTTCAAGGATGAAGTTAACCATGTTTCATGGATTGTTGTTCAAAGGAGGAAGAAGGGTTTTCCTAAATTTATTTCGAAATCCCACACTCGGGTCAAGGGTTTGTAGATTGCTAGGTCAATATTTGAGATAGTGTAGGCCTTTTACTTCTCTATCTTGTGAAGCTACTAGTTTTACATGATGCTACAAATGTGTCCCTTTGTGCCCTATATTTTGGTTACTTCTTGATGGGTTTAAGGTTTCTTAGTTCATGGTTGCATAAGCATTTGGACCTTTTCAAATATTTACCTTTACTCTTAATAAAAAACAAACTCTTAAGTAAATTAAAAAATTAAGGTTGATATCTCTCAACATTTTTTTATATATGTATTTAAGATATCTATACTAGTTTACCTACACACTTATTTACATTTTCTAGATTAAATTTTAGAATATCAATAATTTAAATCTAATTTAAGCCATTTAAACATCTTTATTGATAGCTTATTATATTATTATTTTTAAAATTTAATAGGCCAAATATTATTGTAATGTAATTTTATAGAAAGTTTAATAAAATTAATGAGATATGATATTGCGATAGTTTATGGTCTAGAGCAAAATTATGATTCTAGATTTAATTGCATATACATTTATTGATAGAACTCTTCCTCATTCTAATGAAGGATCACAATGTGTGATCCATAATATTGATGCCAAAAATAAATATCTAGTTAAATCTAGAAGCACTAAAGTATATATGTTTATAGAGATGAAAAGTATATTTTTAGCACATGTTTTTTCACTTATTTTGGACTTGCTTTCTATTAGATTAATCATGCATTAGCTAATAATTAATTATTAGTCTAATTTATTCTCATTCACTTAAAGTTAATTTTAGGAGTTCTTTATTCAGTTAACTAAGTGCTTTTCTATGTTAACTAAAGTGGGCTATTATTAGATTATTTTGTCTCTTGTTATGATCTAATCCCTTTTTCATTCAAGGTTGCTGCTATATAACACTCAACCCTCATTGTATTATCACTTTGAGATTTTCTCTTTTGAACGAGCTCAAACTCTCAACCTTTGAGGACTTTTGTTTTACTTGAAGTTTCTTGAGGTTCATTATTGCAACTTTTTATTGTTGAGGCACATTTACTACATTGGGTACCCGCATGGTACCTTTGACCCTATGGGTCCCATGCCCTAAAGGGATAGCGATAGAAGAGCCAATTAGTGACTTCTTCATGTCGTCTTACGGCCTCCAAACTAATCGACAACTATTTAAAAAATTTCGGCAACCTCCAAAATTACTGATGTTCCTATCATTTTTCCCAGTAGACAAGACTTTTTTTATGCAAAAGATTTTCCGATGGACTTTTCAGTCAACTTAGTTTTTTTCCAATAGCTATTTTAATCAAAATATTATGTTTGAAAATAATATTTCGTCGATCATCTTTTGTAGGGGGATGAATGTTTTTTGGGTGATTGGAGAATATTCTGCAAATATTCCATTGACATTAGCGGTACGAACACTTGCATGGCTCATTTGACCTTTCTTTGTGTCTTAAAGGGGATTTTTTTTCTTTTGGCCATAACTTGGGCATACGATGTCAGATTTTGACGAACAAGATATCATTGGAAAGCTAGTTCCGTCAAATTTCCAGTGGTGTGAGTCTCATCACTTGTTTTTGATGTTGGTGCATTCTACAACCTGTTGAAGTTAGAGGTGTTGTTTTTAGTCCCAAGCTCATAACTTTTAACCAATTTCTCCATTTTTTGTGATTCTAGTGACGTTGGAACCATCTTTTAGAGCTCTTCACAACCATCCATGTAATTTTTCCAAATTGCTCTCTAGGTACACATTTTATTCAAGTTTTTATGTTTTTGCACTCTAGTGAATTACTTAGACGTTTTAGCTCCTGATTTTTTTTTGTTTACATGGGATGACTCATTTTTGGTTGTTCTATATATGTATTTTGAGTATTTGGTCCTATTTGGGCATTATAGACATCTTTGTTATGCACATTCTCTTTTGTAGATGCACTAATATAAAGTATCATTCTGGTGTATATTTTTTGGGGATTTTGCACATCCTGTTATGCCTTTTGTATTCACACTATGATATAAAGTGCCATAGGGGGGTTGATGTTTGCCTTTGGTTTTCCATCACATCTTTGTCAAGTGAGTGTCCCTTCCACGACATCAATGAATCCTAGTGATTCTTGCCTCATGTGTGTGTGCCTTCATTTGCACACCCTTTTATTTGCAGGTTGTTTCTTATACATACACTTCTTGGTTTCACATAGTTTTAGTGTACCTATCTTGGCTCTCCCTTTTCAACATTATGGGGGGGTTCCTACTATTACACTTGCTAATGCTTCTTTGGTTTCACAGTTTGGAGTGATCTACATATCTAGTTCTTGTTCCTATGTACTTTCAAATGCAACATACATTAGTGGCTAGTTACATGCATTTCAGTGAGTTGGAGCATTTACCATATGGACATTCTTACATTCCTATTTCTAGAGGTGACCTTCCATTTTCATTTGATTAGAGACAACTGGGTACTTGTATTTTCAACTTGCATCTTGCATGTTGAGTAGTGTCATTTTGGTCACTCATATAGATTGTTGTCTATATCTTTGAATTCTAGATGTTTTCCTTTGTTTTCCATCTGGTTCAAGTAGTGTCATTGGGGATGCTCATGCAGATTATTGTCTTTCTCGTGATTAATTTTCTTCATACTATTGGTACCTGTATTTTTGACTTGCATCTTGCATGTTGAGTAGTGTCGTTGGGGTCACTCATGCAGATTCATGTACCTTCGACTTCCAAATGTTTTCCTTTGTTTGCCATCTGATTTGAGTATGTTGTTGGGGGAACTCATGCATATTACTGTCTCCTTGACATTGACATTTGTATCTTTGAGTTCTAGATGTTTTTCCTTTTTTTTTTTCCATTTGAATTGAGTAGTCTCATTGTAGGCACTCATGCAGATTCTTGTTATCTTGATCCTGATCATCATTTGTTTCAGAGGAGGTTCTTCATTTTAGCACCATATCAGTCATCTTCAACAACAGTCTATAGCTTTGTGCGTCAACGATGTTCTACATGTTCCTCTTTTTTGGGACATTGTTTGGTTGGAGGCTTCTCAGTCCTTCACACCATTGATTTCAATACTTTTCAATCCTTCAATCACCTTTCTCTCTTTTGGAGAGGATTTTTCTCCCACTATAGTTTTCTCGTTTTCTCCAGTTGTGAGAGATATTTTGTTTGTACATGGGTACCTCACCAAGCCTTGTTTTGTCGTGACCCATCTTGCATTCTTTTTTTAGGGTTTTTAGCTACTCCCTAAGTTCATCTTAAGGGGGATGTTAGAATAATCATGCATTAGCTAATAATTAATTAACCTTTAATTAATTATTAGTCTAAATTATTCTCATGCACTTAAGCTAAACTTAGGAGTTTTTTATTCAGTTAACTAAGTGCTTTTCTATGTTAACTAAAGTGAGCTATTATTAGATCATTATGTCCCATTGCATGAGATGTTGACACTTGTCATGATATAATCCCTTTCTCATTTAGGGTTGCTCCTATATAGCACCTAACCTTCATTGTATTATCACTTGAAATTTTCTTATGAACTCTCAAACTCTCAACCTTTGATGACTTTTGTTTTCCTTGAAGTTTCTTGAGGTTCATTGTTGTAGCTTTTTCTTGTTGAGAAATATAACAATTCTTTATTTGTAGATCTCTTGTGTGGAAGGTGTCTTTGTTCGTTATTTGATCTCGTGGCTCGTGTTTTTCATAGTTCTAACACTTTCTTTGATTCTTTGTCTCTAATGCAATAATGTAATGCTCATTATATATTTTGTGTAAGAGTTGGCATTCAATCTATGCTTATCTAAACATGAGTCCTCATTTCCTAGTGGTTTGAACCTAACCCTTAATCTTAATATTCCTAATCTTGGATCAAGATTGCTAAGGTGGCCCCAAACTTGGTTTAGAACTACATGAATGACCTTAAGCCCTAAAGTATAAATTTGAAATTAATTATGGACCTAAGTTGATATGACTCCAATTAGGTAATTCCTACCAACTTGAGCATACAATATTTAAATTTGAATGCTATCATTTAGTATAAAAGATAAAGCCATAGACTAGTTAGATCCATCTCTATCCATCAGCTTGTATGGGTATCATTCTCATTTCACTCAATTGTAAATAGTATTGCATTAACATTTGCATTCATAGTGATGTATATACATTGATATTCTTCTTGGCATATCTTTAAACTTGTTCAAAACCCATTGAATTAGTATATACGGCCTAGATGCCTCCAAGACAATACATATTATCACTCTTGCTACGAGGAACTTCTAGTGCTTTTAAGCACCACCAAGTTTAGGTACACAAAAACAAATTTCTGAAGATCAAAAGTACACGATTCAAGGTCACACAAATATTCAAGATTGATTTTCTAGATTACATGTGATTTTGACCCTTGTCAAAGCACATATTAAATTTGAGTCTATCAAAGCTTCATTGTCACATGTACAATAATAGATTTTGAATTAGATCACATAGTGAATGTAGTTGAACAGAATATTCATTATTGAAAGGATAACTAAACATTTATTTCCCTCTATATCAATTATTAATACATATTTTAATGCTTTATCTAAATTCAACTCATTTATCTTAGAAGTTAGTTAATTAATTGCTTGATTATTACGTATGTTAGCCTATTTATTTGTAAAGGTTAATTTTAATCTTCTTGAGAAGGAAAGTATTTGTTATTATGTGGTCATCACTAAATATATCAACATTCTAAAGGGTAGTCATGTGATAACCTTTTGAAAAGGGAATTTAAATATGTATCATATCAACTTGTTATGGTTTAATTAGTAAAGATTTTAGTTCATTTAAAGTTTATAAAGATTTAATTCTTATTGGAAGTAAAGATAAATGGTTATTTTATGCTTATAATACCATGGTAATGCATAAAAAAATAACGGTAATATAAATCATGTATTCAAAATGCTAGTATTAAAGAAGGAGAATGTCAACCCATGAATCTATGATACCAAAGTATTATAAATTTATTGATAATGTTTTGTAAAGAGGGGAAATGCTACCCAAAAATAAGATCTATGGTAACATGAACCATCTATCGACAAGAAGTCGTAGACGATAAGAATCATTGTTGTGGTTTGTACTTGATTCCTCCTCATAATGATGTCGATAGATACATCAATAATACAAGCTACTAGTAATTCTAGTAGTAAGAACAAAAAATAACACCAATAATTTTTCTCTCAATTTTTGTCTATTCGAAATTAAAGAGACTCAACACTACTAATAATATTAATTGTAAGAAGGATAAAATAATAATATTAACACCAATAAATTTTCCTCCAATTTTTATTTAGTCAAAGTTACAAAATTATATTCAAACACATATCCTCGAAATAAATTCCCTCAATTATAACCTACCCAACTTATAATACTTAAAAAATAAGTGCCACATCACTATTAGCTCATGTAAACTATGGCTAGAGAGACACACTAGCCTCACATCCATCCTTATGTCTGTAAATAGTGATAAGCCTAAAAACCCCATATAATAAACCAAGCAAAAAAAAGTTTTAGACTAAAATTTGTTTCCAAATGGGGGTACATCCGAAAACATTACACAAATTAACTTAACCCTAATTTATCTGAACTAAACCAATTCTAATGAACTTTACGCAGGTAAAACCCACAGTGGGGATCAGATTATTTAAAGATGTTTTCCGTACGTCCACGTAGGACGGGGTCGGCGGCGCAAATGTAGCCCACAATCACTGATTGGCTGCCTCGCATGTCGAGTGGACGTCAAAAATGTCTTACAAAACCATCGGTGGTTTAACAGAGAATGGCGGTTTTAGATACTCTGGTTTTGTTGAGCTCAGGTATGTACAAAGCTTGATTGGCATCGATTCTTCCTTAGTTTTTAAATTTTTTTTCAAATCATCCTCGATGAAGACAACTGTGCAATTCTAACTCTTTTTAGGAGGTATGTGATAAATTTGCGTAATCTATTTTGTGCTCGAAAAATGGATCAAAATTTAACTCATTTTTCGCTGTTTTTATGATTTAAATGGGTTAAATGTTAGTTCAGTTTGGATTTAAGATTAGATTTAGTTCGTTTGGTCACTGTTTTTGCGCTTTACATGACGCATTTGGATCTCTTGTTTTCGATTTCATGGACAGTGAGTGATATTTCTATAGATTTTTAGAAAATCAAATTATTTTCTTTGAATAAATAAATTTATTGTGCAAATGATGTATGCTACTGCTTTTCTGCTTTTGTTTTGGTCTTAGGATTTGTTTTGATCAGTTATGTACTATTTTTTAGTACTGCGAATGAAGTATTTTGATCCTACCATTAGCATTGTTTTTTACAACTTTTGATTTTTTTGGGGTGTGAACCGTCTTTTCTTGCTGATATTTGCATTTATTTTTGTTTGAATGCAAGATTTTGGTTGATTTTCTTACCAGTTGTAGGAAATGGACACAATTTGTCACAATCTACACTATTTTTTTGCTGTTTTCACGCTTTAATAAGCGTGTTTTGATCCATTGTTGTCAAATTTTCGGACTTCAATTTTCTTATTTTGATTTGGCATTTTTCAGCATCAACGAAAATGCAAATTTGATGTATTATTGGCCGTATTAATGATGACTGACTGTTTTGATCAGTCGCTTTTAAAGTGTTTTACACCTGTTTCGATCAATTTTTGTACTTTAAAAATAAATTAAAAAAACTGATTTCTGAGTTTTTTCTAGACTTGTTTGATCTTTTTTCAATTTGTTTTGATATCTTATTTGTTTGTTAACAATTACTTTAAAAAAACTTCTGCTAACGATGTTTGGAGTGTTTCGATCCCTTCCTTTTAAAATTTCGACTTAAAATGGTTTATTTTGATCGAAACTTTTGAGACGTTTTTGGTCGCGTTAATGATGTTTGTCTGTCCCTATATTTCGAACTCGAACGAAATATTTTGGTTGATTTCAAGATTATTTTAAAAAATCTGCGCTTAAAACAGCGTACTACGAGGCGTTTTCTTAAGCATGTTCAAATCGGTTTGGTAGTGTTTATGGACCGTGTAACTGATGCTTAAGGTGCTTTCCTTCATTGCTTTCAATTTTCTTTTGACTTGAACTTACATATTTTGATATTTTAAGCAGTTTGTTTTAAAGTTTTTGAGTTGCTTTCGTCCTGTTAACGATGTTGCTGCCCCATTTTTGGCACTATTTCTGACATGAATGGAAGACATTAGTCACTATTTGTTGAATCTGGAAGACATACTGTTTCTCGTCAGTATTTCACTGTTTTCATGCCTGAAGGGACATTTGTGGTCCATTGTTTTCAGTTTTCTTGACACTTAATGGCGTATTTTGGTCAATTATATAGCATTAAAAAAAAAACGATTCTGCCTTTTAAATGATGTTTGTTGCTCTAATTTTGTATTTATTTCGGACTAAGATTTTGATCAATTTCCTGATCGTTTCTTGAAACAGGAACAAATTGCTGTGGTAGTCCGTTTTTCCAGAATTTAAACAGATAATTTGAGTCACTCGTATTTTCTGGTACTGCAAGTGGGCAATTTAATTTTCTTTTTTTAGGATGTTGGTGTCTGGAAAAGACAATTTGGAGTCCGTGCACTGTTATTTCAGTTTTTAAACGCCGTGTTTTCATTTTGTCATCTGTTACTTATTCTTGTGAAGGGCATGTTTTAAGAACATTGCTGCTAGTTTTTCATTTTGTCACTTGTAAACGAACGATCTCTTGTGCAGTTGTGGCGATCTTTGCAAATTTATAGGGCTGATTTTGATCTACTTCATATCTCTGATTGTGATATATAAAACATTGTATGTTTCTTGTTTGGTTTTTGTTTTGGGTTTCTCAGAGAAACTTTCCAGTATATATTTTTTATAATTTTGCTGCATTTTCTCCAAGTTTGATATATATTTTTTATAGGGTTCTCCACTTATTAGTTTGACTATTTAAGCAGGCCGCTTCGTTTCGTTTTTCGTTCTGCCAGTGCAGGCCTCCTCCTTTAATAGTCTGTTTCTTTCGATTTAGCTTTTCATCGTTTTGAGTGTGCGTTTTAAAAATTATTCTGCACGCTGCTTTCCTGTCCTGCTCTGTAAACCGGTGCTCTACATTTATTTTAGCTTCTAATTTATACATTTTTGTTAAGTTGTTTTGTAATCTGTTATAACTATTTCGTGCTGTTTTTGTTAAAGTTATTTTGGATTCTCATTTTCCTATTTCATGCTAAGCAAATTAACCTCTACGTATTTTGTTTGGAAAATCTTGAGCAAGGTTACAGGCTGCCTGCGGTACCTTGGTAGGATAAGCCTCAGCTTGGACCGCATTAGTAAACTCCGTGGCTCTGGTTTCACTAATACATGGTCTATATTCTAAAAATCTGTGAACATGAGTCATATTCAAGCCTTCCTAAAATCTTTAAATTGTTAAGATGGGTCACTCTTATATACATCTTATAGTTACATGAAAGCTATCCTACATGAGTTGCGACTCGCCTTATTGCAGTGAGGGGTATTTCGAACTCGGTTACGCTACACTCTAAATCATTATTCTCTTACATACTCCCGCTTCAAGTGCCTAAGATTTTGTAAATGCTCTTTGATATTTCTTTGATGATCTAATTGCATCTGTTTTTTTTATTTATGGTTTTTAACATTTATTTCTGGTTGAGCTTAAAGCTTTAAAATTTAAGGCTTTGATCTGCTTCACGAATAGCAATAATATGCTCTTCGTTTCTAGTGCTGTACGGATTGGCTATTTTGACGAGTTCGACCCGATTTTTAGAGCTTTGAAAGGATGGTCTTTGTATTGTTTCTACTGCTTTTAAAGGCATTTTCGATGAAGTTATGTTACATATTGTAAAATTATGTGTTTATAACAATGTTACATATTGTAAATTTCGATTCTTCATTATAGTTTCAATAGATTCTGCAGATTCTTCGTTATGGTTTCATTAGAAATTTTGTCAGGGCTTTCTAGTTGATTTTCAATTTCCAGGGATTTGAAGTTCTGGAAGCCTTTAAAAGAAAACATTTACAGCGTTCTGTTTTGTCTTTCTGTAAACATTGGAACTTTGTCAAGATTTAAGCACGTAATTTAAAGTTTTGTTTTAAAGGGCACTAGATTTCTTTCCCATTACAAGGGAGATTGAGAAAATTGGGATTTTTGGGCTGTGATAGGCAGGATTTGAATTCAAGTCAATCTGGATTATCAGACAGTGGATACCCCAAATATTCAGTGACCCTGATGACAGTGGCTGCAGTACAAATAATTCCTAGTAACAATGAAGTTTATGAAACTGGGAGCAAAACCGGACGCCTTCTATACAGCAGAAAAATTCAGGTAAACTTTCACGTGTTACATTTTAATGTTAATTATCATGTACATTTATCTGTCTCAGATATTTGTGTATGCCTTCTCATTATTGTTTCAGTATAGTTTTCAATTTTCTGTCTGTGCCTAATATGTTAGGATAAACCCACCTTTTGGGAACCCAGAGGTGAGAATATAGGGTTTCACTATCCGAAGGATCACAGTGATAACTCCTGCAATTCGGTATAACCTCCATTTCATTGGAGATTGCCTGCCTCTGGTGACTACTGTGTATAACCTGTAGGAAAATTTATCTTCGGTCAATCAGAAACTCTAGAAGACTAGTAAGCATGGGTTAGCATTGAAGTTCTCACTAGCCCAAATCAAAATCAGAATTTAAAAATCATAAATCTGTTCCTCTAGATAATAGACCATCAATAGGTAAAACAGAAAACCATTATCCGTGGTTTTCAATGCTCATGAATGGATAGTGAAAGGATATAATATCTTGACGGGAATTCGATTAGAAGAATTTTGTCCTTAGACTTGCTGATATATAGTATGATCAATGTTAAAAGATCTAGTAACTAAAGAAATTCTTGCTTTCTTGATACAGGTCTGTATATTCAGAAGTGTCAAGTGATTTTGTAATACAAGTAAATGGAACAAAGTATTTGCTACACAAGGTAAGAACATCCATCTTTTTGCTCTCCATTTTGCACAGGTTCTGTAATCAGGTGGGATTGTAGCTGTTGGTACAAGTTCTTATATATTTCATCTATTCTTGTTTGTAGTTTCCTCTGCTTTCCAAGTGTGGTCTATTGCAGAGGTTAGCTGCTGAAGCTTGTGATTCAGACAAGGACATGATTGAGCTCCCAGATTTTCCAGGGGGTGTAGAGATATTTGAGTTATGTGCTAAGTTTTGTTATGGGATCATTGTCACTGTCAGTGCCCATAATGTGGTTGCAGTCCGATGTGCTGCAGAGTATCTTCAGATGAACGAGGCAATAGAGAAGGGAAATCTTATATACAAACTAGAGGTCTTCCTAAATTCGTGCATCCTTCATGGTTGGAAAGATTCAATCACAACATTGCAGAAAACTAAATCTTTCTTACCCTTGTCTGAGGATCTCAAAATTGTCAGTAGATGTATTGATGCAATTGCATGCAAGGCAATGGTGGATCCATCTAGGGTAACTTGGTCATACAACTATGCTAGAGGTCACAGAGATCATAAGGGATGTGACCATGTCTCAAGCCCTTCACTAAATGAACTTCCTAGTCGGAGATATCACTCTGTTCCAAAAGATTGGTGGGTGGAAGACATTTCAGAATTAGAGATAGACTTGTATTGGAGAGTAATGTTGGCCATTAAATCCACTGGCAAGGTTTCTTCTCTGCTTATTGGAGAAGCTTTACGAGTGTATGTGTCCCGTTGGTTGCCTGGAATGTCAAAAGAGAAAGGAAACACAAGGGGACATTCTAGTGACAAACAACCAGAGATCACTTCGAAACACCGGCTTCTCTTGGAATCAATTGTAAGCTTGTTGCCACCAGAAAAGTGTTCAACTTCGTGTAGGTTTTTGTTGAAGCTGCTCAAGGCAGCAACTATTCTAGGTGTTTCACCTTCTTCAAAGATGGAGCTAGCTAGACGAGTGGGATTGCAGCTGGAAGATGCCTCTGTGAATGATCTTCTTATACCGTCCCTTTCCTATTCCAAAGAAACCCTTTATGATATTGATCTGGTACAAACAATATTAGAACACTTCATGATGCAGTCTCAGAGCCCTCCAACAAGCCCAGTCCACAACAGACATAAGTATGAAAAAAGGAGATCACGGTCAGCTGAAAATCTTGATTTTGCAGAGAGCAGGAGATCGTCTTGTGCAGCACATAGCTCAAAGCTTAAGGTTGCCAAGCTGATTGATGGATATTTGGCAGAGATTGCTCGAGATGAAAATCTGACAATTTCTAGATTCATCTCTCTTGCAGAAGCTATACCAGATTTTGCACGCCCTATTCATGATGACTTGTACACAGCAATTGACATATACCTCAAGGTACCGAAACTTAGATAATTTTACTTTCATAGTCTACACTATGAAGGGTCTTCCAAGGAAATCTTAGATGGAATTGTCTACTTGGTTTTGGTATTTTATGTTGACAATCTTAAATGTGAGCAATTTTTTGCAGGAACATCCTGGCCTGAGCAAAAGTGATAGAAAATGCCTCTGTCGGCTTCTAGATTGTAAAAAGCTATCAATGGAGGCTTGTATGCATGCTGCTCAGAATGAACTCTTGCCCCTTAGGCTTGTAGTGCAGGTGCTCTTTGTTGAGCAGGTCAGGGCAGCCATGGCAGGTGGCCTAGTGCATGAGCTACCAAACAATATAAAAGCTTTGCTATCGAGTCAAGAAGAGGACTCTCAAGAAGTTCCAGAGTCTAGCACATTTGAAAATGTGTGGGATGCTGCAAGTCATACTGCAAAGTCCCCCAAAGGAAGAGATACAATGACCTTGAAGATGCAACTAGAAGAGGCAGACAACGAAGCTCCAGAGATACGACAGGAAGGCCCAAAGAACTCTAAGTTGAAAACCATCTACAGTCTTCCTTCCAAGCATAAGAAATTTTTCAGTAAGCTATGGTCCAGCAACAAGAGTGTTAGTGAAAAGTTATGACTACTGAAGATGGTTCTTTGCTTCTATGCAACAATAGTTTTCACAAATTACCAAGGAAATGAGGTGTAGTGGCGCCATGAGGTTGTCCAAGAGTTAATGTATTTTCTTTGAATCCTTTGTATTCTATATCCTCAAAAGTGAAAATGAGCTATTCTTTTTTCTTACAAGTAGAAGTGTGTTGTGCCATTACTTTTACTTACAAATTGTATCGTAAGGTTCGATAAACAGACACTGCTTATCGGCTAGGTCTCTGTTAGTCTAGCCAGTGCAAGCAAAGCATAAGGCTACTTCAGAAATTGCTATTGTTTGTTTATGTAACATCTACTTTTAGGCATTACAATATTAATGGCCAGAGCTAATGCTTCTGCTATGAGATGAGACGAGAAGACTTTTAATGTTCTTTAGGCCAAATTGGTCTATAGGACCTATCACAATGTACCTAGTTGTTTAGATGATGGTTCTTATGGGTATCCAGTTTTAAAATATGCAACTTGGTGTCTAAATTTCAAGAAAAGAATTGTTGCGATGCATCTTTATGGTTGAGTAAATGAATTTGTCTATCAAAAAATTATGGTTGGCAAAAAGCAAGCATGGAGCTGGTATGGTTGTCTTGGACAAGGTAATGAACAGTCACATTATTTGCGTAACTTTACAGGCATTATTTCCTACAAGGGGAGTTAAACATCCTATGTTTTCCGACCTTTATTGTTATCATTGAAAGTGTACCATCTTACCACTAGACTGTAGGTTGGATATCAGTTTTCTCTACTGATAAATGGCCCTTTGTTGGCTTAGTGAATCTTGGCATCCTAGTTTTCTTTACTGAGTACATTGTTACAGTGTTTGCAACCATCTTACCACAAGGTCGTCTAGCAGTTCTTTTACAATTGGTATAATACTAAATAGGGTTTTGGTGATGGAATGTATCACAATCTGCACACCCATCTTACAACTAGATCATAGGCCAAACGGCAGTTTTTTTAAATTGGTAAAAGGCACTATGTTAGACTGGATTGTTAGAGTCTGTCCACCCCATCTTAGAACTAGACCATAGGCCGACTAGCAGGCTTTCTTTTTCATTGGTAAATCGCCTTTTGTTGACAGTGGAATACTACAGTGGTGCAATCCATGCACGTTTCTCCACTAGACCATTTGTGAACTAGCAGGTTTTGTTTTGATCAGCAAAATGGCCCTTTGTAGACCAGTGGACTGATGATTTCTGCAATCCATCTACACTATATACCAACTAGCAATTTTTCTTTGATTTGTAATGACCCTGTGTGGACGAAGTGGACTATTACAATGTGCATATCCAGTCTTACTGCTAAAGCTTAGTTCAATTAGCAATGCTTTTTCAATCTGTGAATGATCCCTTGCTGATGGAGAGTATTGTTATAATCTGTGCATCTCATATCAGAGCTAGACCATAGGCCGAATCTAGGCTTCTGTTTATAAGTGGCCTTCGGTCATGGAATTGAATGTTACAAGCCGTGTAACCCATTTCAGTACCAAACCATAGGCATAGTACCAGGGTTTTTCTTATTGGTAAGTGGTCCTTAGTTTATGGAGAGGACTGTTACAATTTGTACACCTAATCTTCTTCTTCTTTGTCTCATTCCTGCACCTTGTACCACGTGCAACCTCCCCTCTCTCTTTTCAGTCAGTCTTAGTCTATAGCTAATCATATTTCATCTCTTAAACTCTTTAACATCGTGATGGTAGATCAAGGAATGTGATCCAAAATGTTGATGCTAAAAAATCTGACACAATCGAATCTAAAAACAGCAGTGACAATGACACCCAATCTTGCCACTATACTATAGGCTAACCAGAAGGTGTTTTTATTGGTAGATGGGGTAAATAATGCTTTATTGATGGAATTTACTGTTACAAGCAATGCATCCCATTCTACTACTAGAACATAGATAAGGTATTTTTTAAATTTGTAATGTGGGGTGTAGAGTGATGGTCTGTTCACTGTGAAGACAATAGAAGTCATGTCGTTTCCAGTCACGGGCCACCTTAATGCGATTTGAAAGCAGGCGAATTGTATCTCAATTCTATTAGACCACAATCCCTTTGAACTCAAAGTCAATCCATATGGGAGTATAAGAGTTTTGTTGCTTCCACAGGCCAAATCCAATATAACAAGACACCTAGAGAAGTCTTCTGATCAAAATTTACGATTTCATCATCAGAACACAGATATATAAATAGAAAATTAAAAAATCTATGGTTCAACTTTTTTATTTATTTTATCTAAGGTCCTTTTGGGAAGATTCGTTTGGGCCGAGTGAGTTGTTAAGAGTCTCCTAATACAAAGATATAAACGATTAACAGCATATTTGCTGTAAGAATTATAAACCATTAGCTGCACAGCATCTGGAATGTTGTATGACTATGGGTACAGTTAAAGGCCCATCATATCTTAAGTTCAGAATTTTGTTGCAACGCAGCTATCATGTCATTAGATTTTTCGGCATTTAAAATGGCCAACCATGATAGCCACTCTGTACAGCTTGAGACAGCCTTAGGTGTCAGACAAGTGTTGTAGGGGACCTCTCATGGCCATAGATATACTGATTGGTGAGTATTCTAATCTTACCAGACATGTATATAACATGTGGGCTCTCAATTTTGTAAATCCCTACACACCACCTTCTTTATCATTATCATTGTTGTTATGAACCTTCTCTTTGATATTTTCAAAAGTTCCTTTGGGATGTGTGACATTATTATATTTATTTATTGCTGACATAAAAACCCATCTTTTCCTTGTAGTCATTCTAAAGTTTGACAAGATATTTAATACTGTGACCTACATAGGATGCTTAAAGTCTAAGTCTAGCCGTGCATCGATTGACTTGGTGGGACTTGTTGGCCCACATTTAGGGGGAAAGATGTAGATGACACTAAACTTAGATGGGGATTATCTTTCTTAAAGTTAAATTTTGCTTTATCTTTTCTTGTTGGAGATCATAATTGAATTGACATTATAGGGTACTATGCAACTACCACCCATATGGTGGCCACCCATATGGTGGCAGTCATGGCGGGCCTCCTCAATCAATACAATATAAAACCATCTCAATGAAATCTTCTTGTATCTATTAAATTTATACATAATTTGACATTATCTTATTCCTCTGCGAATCTATATTGACATACTAGACTGTCTTGTATTGAATAATCCTAGCTTTCTAATTATGTTAGGCGGGTCCTAGAGCAAAAGAATTTGCTGCTCTGTCCATTAACTTTATGGATTTCAACTCCAATGAACAGTGTGCTTCATTTTTTAATGCTTGAAATGACAGGATCATTTGAAAGTGGTTAAACTATTATATCCCTTTCATGATTTAAATGCTAAGCGATGGGTGACCAAACATTTTATATTAAATAGAATCATATGTGATACTAAATAGTGGAACAAACAAAGAATTAGAATATATTTTTAATATTACAAGGAAGACAAAAGTACAAAATAAGCCAATCAATATGGAGGAAATCATGGCAAAAGTACGCGTACAATTATGTGTTCTGTAAGTTGCACATGAGATTAGTGTAGAAGATCAGTGACTGCTTACAAGTATAAAACTCCAGAATGGGCAGATGTCACACATTTAGGATAGAAGTCAAACCCCACCTAGAACATTGCATAGTCAAAGTTCCTCTAGTGCACGAAACTCAAGTCAACATTGTATGGATTTTAAGTTGGTATATGGATAATTTGATTCTAAGAAAATGCGTCCCTTGATATCAGTTATTATTATAATAATAATAAGGCTAGCGTAGAGTTTAACTAACAAGAGCTGCAGCAAATAGACCCCACGTTAAATTAGAGTTTTTAGTGTAGGTAAGATATGCAGTAAATAGACCACACGAGGATCCAGTAGTTGTGCACTTTAACAGCAGTTTATTTGGTAAGTCTTTTGTTTATAAATTTCGTTTCAGGGTCATATCATCAAATATAATGCCACATCGGCATGCCTTTTGTCAAGGTATCCAAAAAGGCCCAAAAAAAAGGTGAGACTAATACTTGTGCTTTCACATCATGGGTAGTTGAGCACCGATGTGGCATATTGGTTGCTTTTTAGATCAAAGGAATACATTTTGTTTAATTATGGGTAGTCAAGTCACAACTATTGGGCATTATATAAACAACTACTATCACAAGTATTGATAGGTGCTCAACTACTGGGTCCTCTCCCCTAGTGTAGATGTGATAATGAATGGGTGGAAACATGAAGATTGATGTTTCTATAAATATTTGACTCTTAATAATATAATAATTATCATAGTATAAATTTGTGTATCAATAATTTTTTAAAAGATTCAAGAGAAATGATGATTAAATAATTGTATATAATGAAACGATAATATAACTTTTATTGAGTTGGGAAATGATAAATTGAAATATTATTTTTAAATATTACATACAAAAAATGGGTGTACTTAGTTTTTAATTTGATGTTGGAAATAGAAATTGAAGATGTGTAGAATTGGTTTGTCAATGTTTAGAAAATAATGTCCTCGATTTGCTTATTGTCTTAGAAATATAAAAGATTGAGGATTCTTTGTAGGTCAATCTTGAGTGGCCTGTGGTTGATCTTGAATAATGTAGTTTTGTTTAGACGCATGTGTAATCTAATAGACAATAAACTTATACAATTTGGTTTTCTATGATCTTTGGCATTTGAAGATATGTAAGGACAATGGCATTTCGAAACATCTTTAAGGAAATTGTTGGATCACTAAGGGCAAGTTCTCCTAGGTCAACCCCCTTATTGGATTGATTTTGTGGCTATAAGGGAATGCTGGAAGACATCATACACTAGTGCGCAAATGGCCTATGTGTAGATTTTGATGCAATGGACTCATTTTACATGCTCCAAATTGGCATATTCTTAGAACGATTGCTCTTGCAATTTTGTTGATTTCTATATTATTCTTGGATGAATTTAATTGCACAAATAGGTCTTTCTTTAAATACCAAGACATAGTAATTAGCCACACAAATATGCACTAAGTTGGCTCCCAATGAAAAGTAGGAAGGGATGGGAGTCAAGAACTTTAGATTTGAAAATTGAATTTTAGTACCAATCTTGAGTGGCTCAAGATTGAACTTGAGTGTTGCAAGATTAACCTAAGACATGGAATGCAAAATCTCAAGATTAAGAACAAATGCATGGAATTCTAGGTTGATAATGAGGTGAATGTGTGGGTATATATGCAAGTAAGGCTAGAATAATGTCAAATGTATGGAATATGGATAAATAAGGATCATAAAATGAGAAAACTTATTACAAGAGTGTGCTACATGTTGATATGTAATTGTATTAGGTTTTTCAATCAAAATGGACCCCAAACTAAATGAGAATGTGCATAAGCATGTAAATTTCACCACTAAAATTTTCACCCAGTTTGAGGTGTATTTGAATCTAGCATGACCATGTGTTCCAAAATATATAAACATTTTTAGCCAATATTAATAGTAAATATTCAAACATAGAAGTATATGGGGTCCATGAAAAGTAATGGACCCATCTTGAATTCATTGTATGTTCCTCATCCTTCATGTTAGTGCTCCATAGGACCCTGTGAAATAGAGAAAATGTATGCAATAAGTAGCTTCAATTACATAAGTAAAATAGGCACAAATAATAGGTTGGCTATTAATATCTTTGAAAAATGGGAAAGAAAAATAAAATAATGGTCAAGAATTTTGCCTATATTAAAATTGATACTATAATACTTCACCTAGTGTGGCAGAAGTAATGTGGTTCCCTTTAAGGGTGTAAACATGATATGCATGATGTTAGTAATGTGATATGCCCTTGTAATTTGATCAAGATCCATCTAAGTATGGTAATGAGTCTCTATCTAGCATAATGCATTGTCTTAAATTTTAACATAGGAACATTAGTGAAATTAGATGCTTCCCTCCAAGTGGTTGTATACAACAAGTGTAAGGAGTTGAAGGGGAATGAAAATTATGCATGAAAAGTAAATATACTCTAAGAAGATGTAAGTGCACATAACATGGAAATTTATGTAATAAACGCCATAGATAACATCATGTGATAAGCAAGTAGGAGGATATCAAATGATAAACACAAAAAATACATTAGCTTGAGATAATCATCAAGGTACATAAGACAAGGTTACCCCCAATATAAGAAAATGAGAAGAGTATAACATGTAGGAACATAGGAAATAAGCATCAAGCCAAATGATATGAGGTTGACCCTAACATAAACAAATTAAAAAGTAAAGAAGGGTGAGATAAGGATTGTGTATATATATGTAGCATGGGGGAAATCATGATGTACCCATTACAACTTTAGGAACATGATAATACATGCAATCACATAATAGTATGGGAAGGAACAATGCCCCCAATATAGGAGAATAATAATAAGAGCATGATAAGACATGTAAGAATAAAATGGTGTGGGAAGCATGGTATCCCCATTGTAATAAGATAGCTCTATGAACATGATAGGTCAATAAAAAATAATATAGCATGGGGAAGGCATGGTGATCCCAATGTAATAAGATAACTCTAGAAGCACAATAGGGCAATGAAAGTGTTGCAAAGACGGTTGCCATTGCACCAAAAGATCAACTTGTTAATGCCCAATACAATCGCCAGAGTTAATGAATCCACAAGAGGTGGTTAAGCCATGCCACAAACCCAAGTGCTATGCTGCGCAACACAAGGAGACCAAGGGCACACACCTTGCAACAATACCCCCCAACACAAGTGAGGGGTTCAAACCTATGACCGAGGCTTTGATACCAATTGTTGCAAAGACAGTTGTTGTTGCACCAAAAGCTCAACTTGTTAATGCCCGATACAACCGCCAGAGTTAATGAATACATGAGAGGTGGTTAACCCATGTCACAAACCTAAGTATTGCGCTGCACAACACAAGGAGACCAAGGACACACACCTTGCAACAAAAAACACACTATAACATGGGGAAGGCATGATGTCCCCAATGTAATAAGGTAGCTCTAGAAGCATGATAGGTTAATGAAAGAACATGTAATGGTAGCATGGGAGATAGGAAATAACACTATTGTATTTGACTCCAAATTTTGACGGCTGTTTGTCGAAATATCGACAAACTATTGTCGAAATATCGATGAAACACCCATATAAATTTTGTTGCTAGTTTTTTGTCACTTTTTCGACCAACTTTTAAACGTCAAAACCACGACCTAGCATCGTCGGTCATCGCCATGGAAAATGGAACTAGTGTTCATCGGAAAATTGACAGAAACTTCGTCCATCTAGTGACAAAAAATAACCACAACACAATGCGAACTGCATCTTCGAAAGCGTCAAAATAACATCAAACATTTGTTGCCATTTTGACGAACATCTTGCTATGAACTATAAAACTTCCAATGAAATTTCTATACATGCGACGAAAATATCATCAAATGTGTGACGAAAATATCGTTGCATGTATAGCAACTTCGTTGGAAGTTTTATGGTTCGTCAGGAGAGGTTCATCGAAATTGTGACGAATGTTTGATGTTTTTTTTTTTAAATTATTCGTTCAAATGAATTTTGTAATTCCTATTATTGACCTATTATTCGTGCAGATTTTTGTGCTATGTTGTTGTATTTAAGGACATTCATTATTCATTCGAAAATGATGAAGAGGATATAAGAATCATTAGAAGAGTATTTATATGAGAGCTCTATCACAATCGATGCATGTTCGAACTTCCTTATGATGTGAAGAGCTTTAAGTTGTGCAAGTAAGGAAAGTCAATAAATGACTTAGATTAAGGAATCACTTATCTGAAATTGAATATTACTAAACTTGGGTTGAATTAATTAGCACCCAGGTCAGGAGAATTTACCATCATTTATTTAATGACAAGTAATTCACATAAGAAAAATAGGGAGAATATAATAGTAGATATTAAGGATTAGTACTCATTGGTGAAGACACTACCCAATATAAGGAAACATAACCTCTTGAAAGGAAGTCATGGCATTTTTTGTATCACAAATTACTAACCTTGACTGTCACATAGCTGAATCAAAATCAACAAAATTAGATTATAATGTTCTTCATAGATCACTAACTTTTATAAAATCAATCAATATGTAAGTTTTCTCCAAGGACAGTTAGTTGAACTGAAGATTTAGTATTTTTGTTTTCATGATTTTCTCTAATCATAGATAAATATAACTCATATATGTATGATCCAAGGTAGAAATAAAGACCTCGATTTTAGCTGCCTCAATAGAAACATCACAATATTTTCCTCGAAGGGCTTGCAATGCTACTTTAAACTCTTTCTTCCGTCCTACCTTTGCTTGCAAGTGAATTATTGGGAATGTAAAATGGATACTATAAATTAAACCCATCAATTGGAATTGAGCTTTGTTTGGATTAGGTTCCCATAATTTCACTCACTCTTTTAATTGCCTACATATTATAGCGTTTCAAGCTAATAAGCATGTAACATGTCTAAAATCTAATCTTTTGCACTGCTCTTTGCTTCTAGAATTACTACCAATGTACATTAACCACAAAACATGATGAAATTACCAATTGAAAAAGCTACTCAGTAACCACATGGGGGACTTTGGAATAAAGAAGAGACCCAAGACCAAAATAGAACAGGGGATAATTCCTGCAAAGACCATTCATGCCAGATATAAGTGGACCAATGTTGAGTTTCCTCACATGCAAAAATACAATTTCGATGTATTCATGATACTAAACCTATATATATTGTGATTTTTACTAGACTTCAACCTGGATGGAGAACATTCATTGCCTATTGTGATGTTTTATTTGATGAAAACATGTCAAGTGGTATCTTAATGAATTTTATTACCTATAATAGCAAGTTCATGCCATGTCACCAACATTCCAAGAAGGTATACTATTAGTATACCAGTAGTTATCGACAACTGTTAGAGGAGTCAACAATGAAACTCAAATTTACAGATAGGAGTACTTTCTTTTGAGCATAATGAAGTGCAATGATGCTTCTTCTAACTTTTAACTGATATAATTCTATCTATTTTAATCATGTTCTTACCTATCTATTGAAAAAAGGATAAGGTGGGTTAAAGAGTCTAACCTGATTTGTATTTGTGAGTGCTCTTCTCAAGTTCTTGGGAGTTATTTCAACTATGTAGACAGGAACCTATCCAGGTATTTAAAAATAAGGGAATTAAAAGCAATGCCAAAAAGCAAGCATAATCAACCTTTTTCAGACCTCAAAATGCTATATATATGCTATAAAAATGAGTCATGGTTAACTATATTATATAAATATTGACATTGATTCACCCATATATTCAGAGGATAAACATCAACCCTAAAATCTTATATAGAAAGGAGACATATTGTATAGGAAGTAAGGCCAACCCCATATCCCACAAACAATCTTCCAATATCTAGTGGTAATGCAAGCTGCACAAGATAAAAATATTGTTCTTACAAACTATTTTTGAGTATGAAAGACATAAAAAAATTATCTTATGCAAAGTAGGAGAAATTGGCTTGGAAAATGAAGGCTTCAAGGTATAAAGAATCATTTTTTTGCCACCATAGTGAAAAGTTAGCACTTTCTTTCATCTTTGCATATTGGTTTGATGCTTCAAACAATGCATTTATTATATTGAAAAGTGAATTACCTTATTGAGATTCTCTTTGTTTCGAGAATAGTTTAATATTCTCTACTTAACAGGGCCAACCACTTGATGGTGGAAGCTCATTTGGCTCCTCCACCCCCTCACATCACTCTTAATTCCCCATACCCGATCATATAACACTAATAATTCATTCATCCATTAATAACATATAACATTCATTCATTCATCCTGCATTAATAACATATAACATTCATCCATTAACATATAACATTCATTCATTAACATATTCACATTCATTCATTCATCCATTAGTAACATATAACATTCATTCATTCATCCATTAATAACATATAACATTCATTCATTAACATATTTACATTCATTCATTAACATATAACATTCATTCTTTCAATTTTAACCATATTATCAAAAATATGGTTGTCATAATATGATTACAATCACTTTTTTTTTGTTTCTTTTTTGAAGCTAAAAAAAGCTGAAGTGGAGTATCATTTTCTAAATCATCTATCCCCCCTTTATTTTTTCTAACCTCTGCTCATGATCTTAATGTATGCCTAGTCGTGTACTCACGACGTGGAGGCCGTTGGAAGGGGGAATATGAGGCAATAACAAAAAAATGTTAAATTGATATGTTTTATTATTATTGTTACAAGTATTTCATTAATTAAAAGAACATTAGAGTGGTGCTCTTTACCTGATGGGGCCACATCATGTTCCTGATCTTGTCTTATAGACTCATGCTCAACATGCTAAACACCCTCTAAATCTTGATCTAGAGTTGAAACACAAAATGTTACATTAATTAATACACCAATTGCAATTAAATATGTTTAAAAGAAGGTTAGAGTGGTCCTCTTTACCTGATGGGGCCACATCATGTTCCTGATTTTGTTTAGCCTGATCATGCTCGACATGTTGATCACACTCTACATGCTCTAAAGTTGAAACATGAAAGGTTACATTAATTAATACACCAATTGCAATTAAAGATGTTTAATTTTATTAATCCATACTGCGTTTTGTATAGCACATGAATACATCTAGTACCGAGATGCACACCATGACCTTCATTTGTAGGTTGTGTTCCACCCTCACCAGGCTGCATTCCAATGTCATGTGCAGTATTATTATTGCTTTCCTGTTTAAAACAAATAGGCACATAATTACTTTATGGTGGAAATTAATATTGAATAGATTTCACAAGTATTCAATTTTAAATAAACTTCATTGAGTTTATTTACCTACATGTTGGATGTAGTGGAAGCTTGTGTTTTCCCAGTCAAGAGTCTTAGGCATTCAACCACGACTCCATAGCCTTGCTGGAAGGCAATCTTCAAGTCCTCTTTTGTGGGAACTCTATTGAATTCAGAGCCCTGCATTTTTGCATAAGATCATGAATTTTGCTTCTATGGTGTGATTAAACCAAAATTGTTTGCAATTTATTAATTGGATGCAATATTTCATTTATTGATACTTACAATTCATGCGACTAATTTCATATAATCACCATAGCCAAGTTTGTGTTGCATGTGTTTTTCTAGTCTTTCCTTTGTTGCCTTCGATGTGTCGGGCAGCCTATGAAAAGTTTGAAATACGTTAGATTATGTAAAAAAAAAGAGTAATCAATATATAATTACATTGTTGATAGTATCACATACCTTCCTTGGCTCAGTGGTGTCTTTCCTTTTTTCTTTTCAGACTTCTCCTTTCCATCCAATACTAGGTCCTTCCATTCCTTCTCCAGAATCATGTGGGACACTCGTACTTTTTGTTCTTCTATAAATGTGACCTATATTGGTCAATCACATACTTTAGATAGGTACCAACTTTCTTAAGGACCTTGGTTCGGTTGAATGTTTTATCACCAAACAACACAACTAAATGGTTAATGAGCTCATCTTTTAAATCTTGATTTTGGGCATTCCACTGTGTACGTATGGTGGGCCCAAAGATCTCCAATGTAATATCACTTAGATGTTTATAAAAAACATCATTTCCTGCAAAATGATCATGGGATCAATAGTCTAAAAAGAGTGATCAATAAGTAAATTTCAATTGGATTATATATAATAATAATTAAAATTTTTAAAGCACCGGACCTTATATCTCTTATGAGATTGAAATCCTTGATCACCACAAATGTGATTGGTAATGTTCTCATACTAGTAATACAGGAAGATCTAGGAAATGCTGCTAAAACATCGCTAGTACTAGTGGCCTCTGCATCCCTAGGTACATGTCCTGACGCATGTTTTGGCATGTGTTCATTGCTAGAGGGTGCACTACTCAATGTCTGCATGCTATGTGTTGCTGACATTTCAGTCAACAATATAGGCATAGATGATGGGGTCAGATGATGTGATGTATGCGTAGGAAGATCAAGATCGACACTTGTACCAACCCTTACTCCTGGGCAACACTTGCAGTACTTTGATCATGGCCAAAGATCATGAGGACACAAAAAATCTTGTAAAAACAACACATATTTTAGTTCATGACATAAAAGAGTACAAAATATAAAACCATGAATGAACTTATGTTATAATTAAAGACCTCATGACAAAGCTTACTTGCAAGTTATGTGCTCTTAGTCTATATTTTAACCCTCTCTCTTATCTCATCTGTTTTGAGGCACTATGAATAACAACTGAAGGATTTATTCATTGCATTTTTTTGGGTCTTCCTTATCATATCCAGAGGGTTTGCAAAATATGCATGTCATCATTGCATAATAGTGAATGCACTCCCTATGGATGTTTCCTCTCATTGCGCCTTTCATCAACCACCAGAATAAGAATATTAAAAATATTATTGAAATTAACCCAATAAACTTATGAAAAAAACATAATAATAAAACATTTTTCTCGTATCTAATTTGTACAATTACAATGAGGTAAACCTGTTGGGTAGAAGTTCCTGAAGATGCATCACAATTTGTACTTTGGGATGGAGCCTTCCCCGTATGATCAATTTCCTACTGTGACAAAAATTAAATATAAAAAAACATTACCGAAATGAAATCAATAGACTTACGAAAAAAAACATAATAATAAAATTGTATATTGGAGTCATTAATTAGAGGTTGGATAAAATGGTATATAGTACGCACACCCCCATAGTAACTGCATTTTTATCTATGTGATTCAAATTGTAATCGATTAGCAACTCTTCCCCTATAGTTATTGATTTTATCGCACATACGAATACATAGTTTCACGTGCCTCAATATGCAATTGGGTTGCTTATTTGTTGACCTAGGTCATGTACTATTTATAAACCCTACAATATTCCCTGATGCTTTTGGCCTTCCATCAATGTACATAGCCACTCTTTATTTTGATCCTTATCTTTTAGCTATATATAATTTGCTGACATGTATACCTGTGCATACTTTGTGTATATTAAACCAGCTGCATCCAATCTTTGTAACTATAACAGGGTCTGACATACTCCATCAATTCAGTAACCGGTAACAGACTTTTATGCCATCCATGCAAAATAGGCCCAAACCATGTAATGACAATGGTGTTATGTGATATATCCTCTCGTTGACACAAAAATCAATGTTTATTGGAGGAAGTTCCTTGGTACCCATTGTTTTTGTAGATGTTTGTACCTCAAGGGCACCTTGATGTCGCCTATGCTCTCATCATCATAAGAACATGACCCCCCTTCAATAAGAAAAAATTCCATGCTTTTACAAAATTTTCTTCTAATCTTTTGACCTCTAGTTGATCTCCCTCTTTTAGACCTACTACATGTCTCACTTTCCTCTTCTCTTCTTAAATTTCCCTCGCTCGAGGAAGATAGATCTGAAAAATACCTATTTGGTGGTACCTGCACTCATAAGGATGTTGGATGAAGTTCTTTCATGGTGATGTGATCCCAAGGTGACATTATGATTAATCTATCATTTCATTGCTAGAATTTGATAGGTTATAAGGTAATTAAGTCTTGATAGTTTGCAAGTTATTGTTACTACCGTCCAAATGTGTCCATCACAAATCAAATAAATGTATGAAGGAGACTGTCCATTGCAATTAATGACTTTAAAATGCCATTATTTTACAACCTAACACAAACATGGAGTTTGGGAGATGTAGTTCACAGTAGCTGAGGCTATGGAAGCCTAAAAAACCTAGACTCAGTGATGAATTTTCCTACAATGAACAATGAATGGTAATGTTCCAAGGATTTTTGCATGACAATTGAGGGGAAAAGGTAATGAATGATAGTCATTATCAGTCTCACAGTCTCACATTCTTAATCCAAGTTATTTGATTTACTAGACTTCTACTTAACTTTTTAACTCCCAAACTTTGTAATGAGTGTTAAATGTGACTATGGTCCACCAGTTACACAACCAAGGCCTCCAATGTATTCTCTAATTGTAATCAAAGGAATTTTTCTCTTCATTCAAGTAAATAAACTTGAAGGGAAACACCACCAAGTGGTTTATTGGACACCTACATGACTAAAAATAGCAGCAAATTTACATTTAATGCAAATTTAATGCAAATTTCCATTGAAATTTTTTGTAGTGTGCAGAAGAATGGTTTCACCATACATAATATTTTGGTTTAAGTTGTCTTGAAAAAGATGAATTAGAACACTAATAGACATAATTTAGGTGCATGTGTGAGGTGGTTCAACTATCCACTGATAAACTCCATATGTCTAAGTGGTTAACGGGGAGGGAGTGTGTACTAGGCTTGGTTAAGTCATCATAAGTTTATGCTTTGGCAATAAAAATTGTTTAAGTCATCTTAAATCTTCCTATGTCTAATTTTTAGGATACTTTTGGTATGTTTTAAAGTAGGATGAGTGGTTGCATCAATGTTTTAATTCTCTATGATAAGGTTTCAACATCTTCAAATAGTGAAAGTGCTCATAGTCATTTGAAACAACAACATTTTGATTATGTATGATGGTAGGATTTGATAACTTAAAAGAATTGGCTACCCAACAAACTTAAAGTTAAAAGAAAATTTTTCAGTTTAAGGGGTTAGCTCACTTTCTTTCATCTTTGCATATTGGTTTGATGCTTCAAACGATGCATTTCTCATCCCACTTCTATCATATTGTATTCCCATCCCATTGCAAAGAAAAAAGGTTAAACATTTAGCAATCTGCCATTCTTAAGTTCAACCCCATGGACATTCATCTATAATCTTTTAAATTCCTACCAACATTTTTTTAGATTTAGCTATATAGTTTTAGATTTATGTGACAAAATGGTTTTATCTATATCTATATAAGTTATATTCACTTGAGAAACTGCAATTTCTCATCATAATAGTTGAAATCTTAGAAGAACAACATGGGATTTCAATCCCATTTGGATGTAAGTATGTATGTAGTCCTTGGACAAAGGATTCCCCTATGACCCAAGTTCGTAGGGGAAGGGTTTGGGAAAAGCTCCAAGGTTTGAAGTGTTCCTAAATTTGATCAATCCTTCTTTAGTATGTTTCAACTAGAGGTTGAATTATGCATTAGATGGTTGTGAACTCACCTTTCCAATTAATATGTTCCCACTATGTAGATTTGAGTCAATGAAAGGCAACCTATCATCATCAAGCTTTCCTACTTTGAGATTTGTGGTATTTATCTTTTCAAAGTCTATTCCAATCTTGAATGAACTTCTAGAGGCATTGCCATTATGGTTTGCCTTGATGTGAATGTATGAAAATGCCTCCAAACCTGTCTAAACTAGAATAATCAAAGTTTGTGTGTTAAACAATATGACCTTATGTCTTGAATCAATGATAAGTAAAAGAGGGTATAAGTTAGCCTCAAGAGCTATTAAGGTCTATTTTCTAAGAAATAGGGTCATGATAAAATTGACCATGACTTGGTTATCACAAAGTTAACAAAACTTGCTAACTTTGTATTCAACTATAATGAGGTATTTAGTCATTATGATTTGATGGGTGAGAAAATATTAATAGGTACTAAAGATCTACCTACATAAATACTTGAACTTATGTTGAGATTAAGATGGAGTTCCTTATGACCACCTTTCCTAACAATAGGTAATTAATAACAAGTATATTGAATATGGTGGATAAATCTATGCTAAGCTTTATGATTAGTAATGCACAAAATGTGATATACTCAAAATTAGAATATTTTGTAATATTAAATTTATGGATTTAACTTATGTCTACTAACTAATGTATTTTTCAAATAATAATTGAATGTAGTAAATGGCCTTTGAGACCACTTTATGAGCTTGTATTTATGTATGTGGCCAAATAGAGGTGAACTCATGTGGGTTCAATGTCTTACTTGTGATATGGATTTTGATCCCAAGACCTATAGGACCATTATATAGTTTAGTGGATCCATTAGGGGTATTGTAATCAAATTAACTAGCCTAGGGTGTAAACCCTTCAAAAAATATGCATTAGATCAACATTTTGATACTTTCTAAGTGTCACAATGTTGAACCAAGATTGATATAGGAATTAACTTCTTAGCATCACAAGTAGGGTTGAGAAAGGGACTCTATAAGGGCATTTCAATCCTGATCAATGGTAGAGGCATCTGCAACTCTAAGTGGGTAGGTTAGTAGCTACATTTTGATCCATTTGTAGAGTTGAAGACTACAAAATTTCTTGGGCATGCATGCTAGTCAGGGTATGGCTGAATACAACTTTTTTTCTTTTTTTTTTGTCTTATCTTATACCATTTTATGAGAATGGGGGTTCCAATGTACGAGAAGATATCTGGAAAGGCATGAAAATTGTAGGTTAAAGAGAATGGGGGTGCCAATATAAAAGATATAAATCACTTACAATACTCATTGTCCCTTGGTCGTCGATTTTCCCTTAGTGCCCTCAACCCTGTCGCTCTGGCTTTCCTCTTGCCCTGTTGCAGTAAGCTATGTGTGCTCTTGCGCACACGTATTGATATGTAGGGTTTTCGCTCCTCCAAACTCTTCCTGATCGCTGGTATTGACCTTTCACTTCTCCAATTTGACGAGCTACAACCTAAAAATAAGGTTTTGATGAAGGTTTTAGAGTATGTTAATTAAAATGAAAATTATGGCACCATTTAGGTTTTAATATTCTACATAGTTAAGTATATATTAGCTATATTTTACATAATAAATAATATAATTATTCTACTTATTATAATTATACATTATATTCTTTAACAAAATTATTAAATACATATAAAATTATTATAATAAATAATTATTAATAAGTATATTTTTATATAATACAAAATATAATAATTCTCCTTTAAGACCTCTTCAATGTACCCATTGCACACTTAAATATATGTTTCAATTTTTTTTCCTTAAAAACCATGTTTTTATCATCCACAAGGTCAAAATTTCCTTTTACCACCTTACCACAGCCTCCAATAAAGCAGCTCACGGTAGTGCGGTGGGTAAAGGAAGTAATACATTGTATACCACAATACCGCAGAAGGTTGATGTCTTGCCCACGGTAGAGCGGGGTCATGGTTAATACTAATAGAGGGAACCGATATATTGCGAGGTGTTGAAATGAAGCCACGATAGAGCGGTAAGCTAAGAACAGAGGTAATAATGCATTGCCATACCGCAATATAATACAAAATATAATTAATATAATATATATTTAATATAATAGTAATATTAGATTAAATTATATATAATATAATTATATTTATTATTATATAATAACTTATATATAGGATTTTACTTGATATTTTAGAGGATTTAACCATTACACTATTGTTGGTTTACCATGAAATGGTAGTTGAAACTTGTTTTCCAACGACACAATAGTGGTTTCCAGGCATGGGATTTGTTTCAAGCTCAAAACTCACAATATATGGAGCCTATTAGCTAATACAAAGAGAGAAACTAAAAAGATAGAGAATGAGAGAAAGAGATGAACTTAGATAGATAGGGAGAGAGAGAGAGAGAGAGAGAGAGAGAGAGAGAGAGAGAGAGAGAGAGCATGGTAGAAATATATAAGAGATACAAAGGAAAGATAAACTAAATTTTGATTGTTGTTTCTATGTCAATATCCAAGTGATGACATGTGTCCTTGGGGAGTTATTCTCAAGGTAGCATGCCATTTGATTAAAGATAAGGATAATTCTTACATCTTCAATGTAAATTTACTGGGTAACACTTTAAGGAGACATGGGAAGACATGGGAGAGAGAAAGTAGAGAAAGAGAAGAGAAAGGGAGATAGATACAGGATAGGTGGAGAGGAAAGATGGGAAGATAGGCAAGAGAGAGCAGGAAGAAAATGAGACAAAAGAGGAGCAGCAGAAATAAAGGATAATGGAGAAAAAAAGAGAGAAGAAACAAAGATAGATGAGATAGAGATAAAGATGGAGACAAAGATATATAGAGATATATATAGAGATAGATATGTAGAGATATAGAGGAATAAAGAGGGACAAAGAAAGGTAGAGATAGTGAGGTAGATAGAGAAAAATAGATAAAGAAAAAGATAGAGAAAAGAGGAGAGATACATAGATAGAGATAAAGTCACATAAGGAGATAGGGAGATAAAGATAGGGAAGCAAAATATATAGAGGGGACTATATAATGTAGGAAACATACAAATAGAAAGGGAGGTGTAGAGAGAGTAGAGAGACAAGAGATAAGGATGAATTAGATAGAGATAGAGGGAGTGGGTGATTTGATACATCTCTCCTACTGCCTACTCCATCTCTCATTCCCAACATCTATTTCTACCCTCTCTCTCTATCTATTGAGCTATCTCCTCTCCTCCCTCTCTCTCTCTCCACCACTCCATCTCTCCTTCCATCTCTCCTACTCTATATCTCTATCTCTATTTCTCTTTTTATCTCCCTCTCACTCCTCTCTCTATCTCTTTCTATCCATATCCCTTTCCCTCCCTCCCCCTCTCTCCCCCTATCCCCCCTTTCTATCTCTCTATCTCCACATCTCTTCCTTTCTCTTCCCATATATCTCCATCTCTCTTTCTCTTCCCATATATCTCTATCTCTCTCTCTTTCTCTCCCCATCTATCTCTATCTCCCCACATTCATTTCTCCCTTTCTCTATCTCTCCTTATTTCTCTCTCCCTCTTTCCATCTCTATATACTTATATCTAATTCTTTTTGTTTGTCTATCTCTTTGTCTCTCTCTCTCTCTTCCTCTCCTCTCTCTATATCTCTTTATATCTCTATCTCTCTATCACTCTATCTCACCATCTATATCTCTTTATCTCTTCATCTCCCTTTCCCCCTATATCTCTCTATCTTGTCTTCACTATCTCTCCCTTTTTTTATCCCTATCTCTCTCTATATTGATCTCTCCCTCTACCTATATCTCTCTATCTATTTGTCTCTCTTCCTCTCTCACTCTATCTTCCTCTCTACCTCTATTTTCCTCTCCCCCCCTTTATCTCTATACATGTATCCCTCTCTCTATCCATCCATCTATCTCCCTAATCTCTATCCCTCTTTATATATTTATCTCTTTCATCTCTATCTATCCCTCTCTCCTCTCTCTCTTTATCTCTCCCTATCCTTCTCTCCTCTCCTCCTCTCCATATCCCTCTCCTTCTACATCTACATCTCTATCTCTATCTTCCTCCCTATCTCTATCTCCTTACCCCTCTATCTCTCACTCTTCCACACTCTATCTCTCCCTCTTTCTATCACTACCTCTCCATCTCTCCCTCTCTCCCTCTCTCCTTATTGCAAGCATAACATGAGCCTGTTGGTAATGGAGCTTGATCATCTTCCTAATTCAGAGGTTTTATTTCAATCATGTTTGGATCCTTGTAAGTGGATGCATAGTTTATTTGAAGCTATGATTTCTCCATTGAGACCTTTGTTGCACAAAAAACATCATTTGCTAAATGTCCTACCAATTGACCTCATGTACTACATAATGTATGCAAAAAATAGACCAAAATTTATCCTAATTGAAATTCCACACTTTTTCGCGTACCCATTGCACACTAAGGTGTGATTGCTAGTTAAGTTTGATTTGTATGTTTTATTTTAGAACTAGAATGGTAGAGATAGGATAGAATAATACCATTGGTTGAAAAGTCATTGTAAGAACCTTAAATTCATACCTTAAACCAAGAGATGGTCAAGTAACACAAATCAATGCAAGATGATATCATTGGATGAGTATTAGTTGGCTAGAATATTATTACTAGATCAACCAAGAGAAAATTGATAGCCAAGTACTTGAATTTTATTTTATTGACACTTGATAAATGCAAGATTATAGAGGTATTACGTTTCTCATTTGAAGTAAATAAAGTGGTTGACATGGAAGTAAAATATTTTAGAAACTCATAAATGATACATATATAGATATATCTTCTTTATATTATCCTTGTAATTAGATATGTATCTTCAAATATAAAAATTAAAAGGAATCCAATATGTATCATTTAAGAATAACTTATAGAAAATATCAAAAAGATCAATAATAATAAAATATATATTAACTAAGAAGCCATGCAAGCATACAATAGTATATGTTGGTAAAACTATAATATATACAAGAAAGAAATATATGCATACAATGTCACATGTTAGTAATACAAAACACATGTCACTATGCGGGGTCAACATGAGGAAACACTAATTTTTTGGGAATGAAATAACCAAAGATATGATCAAAGAATATCTAATCATAAATAGTCGTAGAGTAATTAGGATTTGATCATATGGAAATTTATAGGAGAGCTACAATAGCTGTAACATCATGAATTAACAACATTAAAAAGTACATCATGAATTAATTATGTAATGGCATAAAAATTAAAAACATCATGAATTAATTATGTAACCATATAAGTCAAATATAATTCTATCAAGAAATCAATATCAAATAGATAATATAATAGCATAACTTATACATTTCAATGTCATTGATCTTCTTCTTCATCCAACTCTTTGTCTGTATCATCCGATCCCAATTTGACATTGTAAGGATTGGTCATATCATCATCATTTTCATTGATATTAGTTTCAATAATGTCATCATCCACATGGATATCGTCTTCATAAGCATTAACTCCTACATCATCATGATCTAGTTCCTCTTCTTCGACATCTTCGTCAGGCACATCATCAACTAACTATTGATGATCATCATCTACATCATCTTCTAGTTCTTTGGTATCTTCTTCTTCCACCACATTATATTTTATTAGCCTTCCTCTTGGATCATGTCTAACAAAAAATGACCAACCTAGTTTACCAAGAACCTCTGAGTAAAATATCTGCTCACATTGGCTTGGAAGGACATAGGGCTCATTTCTAGCTCGCTCAATCGACCTTGTATTAACCATGGTAAATCCATTATCATGTTCAATAACAATTCTCTTAGGATCAATTTCATTCAATTGTAGCCTGTACCATTGGATGACAAATAAAACTAATTTGAAGGACTTAAAGTCACACTCAAGTATATCATCCAAAATCCCATAGTATCAATTTTCTGAGACTTTAGGATGTATGTCACTTCTAGATGAAACATTAGTCACCTGAAAAACTGCAGTTATCCCAAAATCACAAGTTTTCTTTGTGTCATCCAACTTTTTGATTCAAAATTTATGACCATTGCAACACATAGCCTTGTAGTGTTTCACTTGCAATATGTCAAACATGTAAAAATTATTTCATCGTCAGTTGATAAACATATTTATTCTTGGCTGAATGTATGCAAAGAAAAAAAAACTCAACATATATATACATTAATATAATTGAAAATAATTAAATCATATGGGTGATTAATATATTTATACGTACTTGTTTATCTCTTAAACCATATGCTAAATCAATTTCCCTTGGTGTAACACTGGAATCTCCATTATGATGAGCTTCTTTAACTAATGAAGCCACACCTTCCCATGTTAATGTACGACCAGATTGTTGACATCGTTCAATCCATATCGTCATCCAATCAAGATTGTTTGCGACGTACAAATGTAGTGCATCCCACTCTCGACCAACTGTATAAAAAAAATTAAAATTCATAAATGATGATAATTAGTTAATTACCATGGTATACGACCTTAATTTATAATTGATGTACCTAAAAACCTAACATCCCACTAGCAATGGTCTTATTATCTTTCGTAAGAAACCTCTGAACTATATGTATCCAAGACCCATTGTTCACATATTTTAAATTGAAGAGATATAACATATCAGCCAAGTAGTATCTATGTCACCCCAATCATGTTTTATGTTTATATTGGCAGGATACAATATATCAGCACAACAACTAGCAAGCTTCACCAATAAAAACATTTCCTTTTACCGCCTTACCGCAACCTCCAATAAAGCAACTCACAGTAGCGTGGTGGGTAAAGGAAGTAATACATTGTATACCACAATATCGTAGAAGGTTGATGTCTTGCCCCCGATAGAGCGAGGTCATGGTTAATACTAATAGAGGGGACTGCTATACCGCGAGGGGTTGAAATGAAGCCCGCAGTAGAGTGGTAAGCTAAGAACATAGGTAATAATGCACTGCCATACCATGGAGGGTTGGAATGGAGCTCACGGTAGAGCGGAGAAATAAGAATAAAGATAAGGAGGAACTACTATACTACAAGAGGAAGAAAAATGTCATGCAGTAGTGTGGTAATCTGTCGTTGGAGCATTAAATGAGGGCCAGTCACATCAATCAACATCGAAGTATGAAATTCAACTTTGTATGAAATATTTGAATGATGAAGAACTTAAGATATGAAATTAATGCGGTATGATATCAAAATTTAACAAGGAGAATTGAGAATTTGTGTGCTCATGCTAGCGGGAGCTGAATACAGGTGAGCTCAAAGTATGACAGTGGAAGAATTTTGCAGAGCGAGCAAAATTCTGGGTAAGTCTACTTATCATTCACTAAAATTTAAATAATGGCGCCAAAGAAATCAAAGGTAGGAACTAAAAAGGAAGAAAAATCTAGTAAAATTTCATTGCAGTCGCCATTACTTTCCCTGTTACTTGGTTCAGTAGATAAGGGTATAAGAAAGTCTTTAAGGATTTAGCTCAGGGGTGTAGGGACCTAATAATTCCACAGTCTGGGTGGAATTTATATTGGTATTTTTATAGGAACATAGATGAAAGTGTTCCAGTGTCAAACCCATGGACTTTTAACATAGGAAAATTAGTTGTTCCTAATGTTTTTGTTGATGTCGAGCTAATTAGAGCCTTGGCCAATAGATATCATGCCCCATCAAAAATGGTTAGACTTCTAGATGGTCAATGTCTGGTAGATATCTCGAGGGAAGCTATAATTAGGTGTTTTGACCTAAATAGGTAAGTTGTCACTGAAATTGACTTGGGGAAGCTGGAGCAAGAATATAGAAGGTTGAAAAGGACCTATAGAACTGATGAACTCCCCTTACACATGAAAATGGGTGACAAAAAAAGAGTCCTACCCATTCACTCTTCAAGACTTGAACCCTTTCTAGTGTCTAACTTTCAAAACTATTTCAAAAATACCTACTATGCATTATGTCAAATTCTTGGAGTTGATGCAAAGGAGAATATGTTGATAGGGTTGATGAGAATGGCCATGATTATCTAGTATCTCGAATTGAATGTGGAGTTTGATTTTGTTTCATTCATTGAGCAATAGATTCAAGAAGGTTTGATATAGGTTAGGGAAGCCAAGGTCCCCATAAATTTTAGAAATTACTACTTATTATGTCATTTGATTCTATCTCAAAATGAAAGAAAATGGACAAAGAGGATGAAATTGAGAACGCATGAGAATGAAGTTATGCTCCCAGTTTAAAATTGGTGTTATATTTGGGACAGTAAATGCAATGAAAGTGATTATGTTGTATTTAGGGATGATTTTGTCATCAGACTGATTGCTCAACTTGGTTTTCCTACACCAAGATTACCACAATCCCTAATGGATGTCATGAGATCCCTGTAATACAAACCGGATCAAGGTTTTACACATAATTATGCTGATTGGTTTTTGATGCGACAACACACCATCATTATGGTATATGGTTGTTATCAGGCCCCTCATATTTTACCAAAATTTGTGCCTAGCAGAGTATTATTTTTAGAATTTATGTGGCAAATGCTTTGGATGCAACATGAATTGATGAAAAATAAAAAAAGGCACATTTCTACTTGATTTGACTGTATTTGAAGAATTGTCAATTGGATCAGATATGTTGGAGGAATTGCAGAGATTTATAAAAGCTAATTTTGCTCTCAGATCAGGGAAAAAGAGAATATGTGATCCAGAAGGCCACATCAACAATATCATAAGACCCCTACTCACAAAGAGGGAAATAACACATGAATTTGATTCAAAAGAGGATGTAATAAGAAACCTGGTCTATTTTGCAGATGTGTTTGAAAGAAGGAAAAGATGGTTAATGATGATGAGATGGGAGGATCAAGAGAGAGGAAAAGATAAGAAGTTCAAGGGGTTTTTTGATGAGGAGCTAGATTTGTTGAAAAGAATTCAATTAGTCCTTGGTAAATTTGATGAATTATCTAAAATGGCTCAAGAAGAGAAATCAGCCCCACTTCCTACACCCCAGCCACCATAATCCACAACCTCTACATCACATACACCACCTTCATCACCAATTCATCCATCTCCTCCATCTCAAACAGATGCGCCTCTTGCCAAGAAAAAAAAATTGGGTCACTAGTGGACTATGAGTCAAGTGATGAAGAACAAGAGGCAGTCTTAACTTTGGTTGAGATGAAAGAGGTTGCAGAGAAACAAAAAATCCTTGAGCCTCATGATCCCAAGATGAGAATATCGGAGGAGGCTATTGATGAAATGCAGGATGATGAAAGAATTATTGCTTCCCTGAGATTCATGGAGGATGATGACTTTATCCATACTAGGGAGTTCAAATATTTTCTTCTAAAAATGAAGATGAAACAATTTGATGATAGATTGAAAATTATCCTCATTGGAGCTGATGATTCGAAACATGCAGAAGTGCAGTCACAAACAATGGCAGAGTTAAATATTGACAATGTCAATATTACTCCTAAAGAAGCAAGGGAGTTAGTGTTGAAAAGTAACATATTCATTATACCAGGAATGGAGCTCTCCAAAGTGTTTCTATTGGATCAAATCAGAGCTCAAGATTCATGATCCCAAATTGGTTGTAGAATTTGATTCAGAAGGAGTATCAGGGACAAGATATAATCCAACCACCCAGACCCTTTCCCTATGGATGAAACAAAAAAGAACAAGGAAGCCTAGGATTCTAGATGTGGTAAAGGAAACGAGAGGGTCTAGTCTAGTAAGAACTATGAAGGACACTACTCCCATAGAAGCAACAACCATGACAATGCATTCAACAATGTTTACAAGAGATGTAGTGGAAAACATGGAAAAGAAGATGATAGAGTATGAGAAAAGACTTAAACTATCAAATGAGGAGATAACTAAGTTATTCATTGAAAATGTCAGATTGAAACAAAAATTGCTACAATCCACAGATGAAAAGGGGAATGAAATGGTTGTATATCATCCACCTGCTTCAGTTGAAGGTCCACAGATTTAACAATTGAAAGAAGAAGTTGAGAAACTAAAGAATCATAATATGGATGATATCAAATGACACATCTTGAGTACCTTGGAGGAAATACTGAAAAAATAAAGTTGAAGTTTTAAAAGAGAAAATAAGTGGAGTTCACGAGGGCTTCAGTAATTTTGGTAAAAGCTCTAGAACAAATAAATACTAATTCCCCTATCTTAGAGGAATTTCAAAAAATATGGTAGCCCACTTACCATATCTTAACCACTCTATGTAAAACCACATAAAGAGATCCTGATGCACCCCTAAGGTTAAAACCTACTCATGAAATGGTAAAAGGAATCATTGACGAGTAAGTATTTGATTGATATGAAGAAGAAGGTAGAAAATAAAAGGAATTCATTTGATTCAATAAAACATAGTGTTAGCCCTCTAATCATTAAAGGTGATGGTCAACTCAAGGATGTGGATGAATGGAGAAATGAATTTGATCAAATGGTTCCATAATGTTTGACACATATACAGGGTGATGGTAATGTCATTTGGAAAAAAATTATGCTCTGCTTGATGGAATTATTGCATTGGATAATGGTTATACAAAGTTCGTTGTAGATGCTAGAAACTTGCTTGATAGGAAATGGAAAAGCCACCTGTCAAACTTCATTGCTTCATAGGAATACAAGTGGCCTAATGATTTAAACATAAGCAAGTGGTAGGAGAAATACCTCGGTTTAGATGAAGATTAATCACTATCAATGATGATTATCATAAAGTAAAAGCTTTGCAAAGGTCTTAGGTGACCTAGGCTTTTACTCGGAGATTAACAAAATTGTCATGTGTTAGTTGTTATTTGTTTCAGTTATATTTTACATGTTAGTTAAGTTTTGTTATCAAAATTCATGTATTATGGTTTGAAGCTTGTTGCCTCTCCTATAAATGAGAGAGACCAAGACCAAGAAAAAATTATTAAGATAGGAGTAGATAAAAGAAGTAGGAAAATAGGGATTGATACAATGTTTACATCATAAAAGACCAAGATGCACGTGTAAATTCTTTGATGAAGTTAATGGAAAATCTCTAATTTGGTGGCTCTATGTTGGTATCAATTGTTTGTTAAGTCAATTGAAGATATTGCTAGATTGTCTCCATATTTAATATTACTCTGTTGTTTAAATTGATATATCAAGCATATTTTCAATTTATCAGTGCACATTTGATGTATCTGTGTGGCATAATTAATTGGATCTTTCAAGTAAAGAATAAAGTCCTCTTGATTATTCACAACAACTTAGGAATATTATTTTGGATTATTAAAGAAGAATCTGATAATTGCATCCCTTCCTGCTTATACAAGTTATAAACATAGAAGTGCCAAACAGTTTGAATTATTTCTAGTCATAAGTCACTTGTTTCTGATTCTTTCATTTGGAATTATTGCCAAGTAGTGAAAGACTTATTTTCTGGAGTAATACAATACCAATACTTTTCTATTTGTGTGTGGAAGATTCTTTCATTTGGAATAGTTCTTTGTTGTTTCTTTTCAAGCAATTGAAGGAAATGTAAAATGTATTCTAATTAATCTCTATGACCATCTTATAATTACCTCTCACTTTCCTCGATCTACCTTTCCCCATCAGGTACTCCCCTTTGAATTTGTTAATGGAGTTGGGATCCCAAATGCGATCTATATGGATCTTTGCTACGAACTTAGGAAGATATTTAGTAATGTACACCATCGTTTGGTATACCATATATCCCTCCACCATAAAATCCTCAAATGTGCTCTTTATCTAACCAAAGCCTTCAAAAATTTCAAGTGCCTCTCAACCATCCACATTAACCTTATGTGTACAGGTCCACACAATTCAATCTCCTCAACTTGGTGTATGAGGTAGTGTTCTTGTGCATTGAAAAATGTCGAAGGTAGAAACTTTTGCATTTCACACATTAAACGAGGAATTTTTCTCTTCCAATAATTTATATCTTCTTTATGTATTTATTTAGATGACAACCATCTACAAGTGTTTCAAGGCACAAATATATTAACGATATTTAACAAAAATATACAATATATTACATAACAAGTAAAAAAAATGGCAAATGTAAGATCTATACAACGAATTGAACAAATATCGCTATTTACCTCATGTATTTTCCAAGATCATATATAACTTGCTTGACATTGTTGTCGAACTTGTATGGGAGATATAGAGGTAGAACGTACTACAACAATTATAAAATGATCTTTTCATTCTTTTTTCAAAACTAGTAAACATAATACACTGAAAAGTACATGTAGTATACAAATATATATAAAATATACCAGAATAATTACGTTTATGAAGGTATGCCAATCATGCATTTTCATCCCTGACCCAAATTCACCTTTCTTTGTTATGATATTGTTTATGTTCGCAACAAATCCTGTGGGAAATCAAATTTTTTGTATGACTTTTTTTATAGCATTGCTTTTCTGCTTCGTTAATTTTTTTTTATTCAAGGGGTAAACACTTTTGACCAGAGCTATGAACCGGAATACAACCATTCAACAATACCACCCCATTGGGGTTTGAACCTTGGTGGCAAGAATAACAATGCCACCTATAAACCATCACACCATGCCATTACCGGCAATTGCTGCTTCGTTAATAACCAAGGAAGGGAACTTATATTAATTTGGTCTCCATCACTATTTAATTGAATGAAATTTTTCATTGCATGGTTGGCTTCCTGAATATCACTACAAATTTTGACAATTTTTTCTTTGTCATGACCTCCATCCAATATTTTCCATAATGTTTCTGTTATATTCTTTCCTATATGCATTGTATCAAACAAATGCACAATTTTTAGCTACTCATAGTAGGGCAACCTACTAAATTGTCTGGGATAACTTTTCAGTCCTTGTGGAAGTCGACCATTAATGCCTTGACAACCTTAATGAAGCATATAAGTTAAACAAATTAACAAAGACAATCTTTTTCAATTACAACACGAGTAAAAAAAACACAATATAAAAATATAAATTCCAAACATATCATATATGATAGATAAAAAATTTGATCCGATGTATAACCTTGATGATTAATTCTATTATATTCCAACTTCCATAGGTGATGTGTCATTCTTCGTAGTTTTGATGTAGTCTCTTCTTTCCCATTGAAAAGATGTTTTTCAGTATTTTGATACTTATGTTTTCTATGAAGTGCCTATACTTATCAAACACCTACTTTCCTAAAAATTTTGAACGACAAGATTTAATCTTTGGACCACAAACTGGACACGCAAATTTTCCTTTGTTTGAAGACCTGCAAAATCATATATAATTGGATTAAATATGTCAATTTTTATAATTATATATAATTAATAGATTATTTAAAAAACATGCATGATATCTACTTCATAAAATTAAGTATCGTTAATGTGCAGTTGAACATTATAACATACCACAAAAATGTGTTAGCCTTGGGGCATAATGAATTTCCC
Organism: Sequoia sempervirens; assembly: GCA_007258455.2. NCBI lineage: Eukaryota > Viridiplantae > Streptophyta > Pinopsida > Cupressales > Cupressaceae > Sequoia > Sequoia sempervirens. The sequence continues at coordinate 207,186 of VDFB02366390.1, read as the reverse complement.
ATACAAGCATTGCATGGAATTGAAATTGTCTTTGTCCTATTGGTCTAGAGACGTCATACATAGTGACACCATTCCATAACTTTAGTAACTCATCAATAAGAGGCTCGATATATACATTCATATCATTAACTTGGTACTTACCTAGTTGAATGAGCATAAACATTACATAATTATTATAACCATTTTACTGCAATATATATATAAATTAATGTACATGACTATTAAATGAAAAAAATATAAATCATTATGCAATAAATAAGAAAAATGAGATGCTACTACATTAAAGAAAATTGATGTAAACAAATACCTGGAACAATCATTGCCAACATTATGTGCTCCCTCTTTATTGACATCCATGGAGGAATGTTATTGTTGATAACAAAAATAGGCCACACCGAGTAAATAAATCTCAGCTCTCCAAATGGATTGCCACCATCTGCTGCCAATGAAAGCATGAGATTACGAGGTTCTTCTTTAAAGTGTGGCCATTTTTCCTCCATGTCCCTAAATGCAAAACCATCCATAGGCATTCGAAGAATGTCATTTCCACTTCTATTCTGTGCATGGTAATCCATAAATTGCACTAAGCTTTCACACCTAAATAATCGTTGCATATGTGAAATAATGGGAATATAACAAAGAACCTTGAAAGGCACCTTTTTTGTTAGTTGATTTGTTTGATATCTACTGATATGACATTCTAGGCATTCTGTTGCAAATTTGTGTTGTTTATGATATATAATATGATCATTGGGACATGCATCTATTACTTGATACTCCATTCCAATATATTTCATAATGGCAGATAAATCTTGGTATGAGTAAGGTAAAATATTAGATGGTGGTAGCAAAAATTCACCTATCAATCTACAACAACAAAAAAATTGTTAATATAAAGAATATTAATGGTACATATTTCATCCTTTATTTACTAGTGATGAACTAACAACAATTAAAATAGATGAAAAAAGATGACATATATGACATACCTTAACATCCATGAGATTGCTATGTTAGATAAACCATTCATAACCTTCAAGTTCACCAGCAACAATACAATAGAGAGAAGAGTTGTTTGGGAGCCTTCATAAAGGGGCTCGTATGCCTTCTCAAGTACAGGTAAATCATGAACATCATCAAAGTCATCTCGATCATCATGATCAGCTACACCGCTAAATGTGTCATGGATCAATGTATTTGTACCATCATCTTCAACTGTGTTTTCTAGCGCATGATCATCTTCTTCCATAAGATCATTAACTTCATCTTCGATATTCACAGCTCCATGTTCCTCCGCTTGCAAAACCACATTCTCCGGGCTGTGATAATCCATATCATGTTCCCTCTGGAACCTCACCTTTATAATAATGATCGACACAAATAAACCATGCTCATGATCAAGTGATTTTTTATATATATATAAAATGTTAAAACGATATAAACATTTACAAATTCAATCAATATAATTAAGACATATCATGAACAACTTACCAATGGACAATAATCATGCCCCCTTTCAACGTGACCATGCTGCCTACAATGTTTCTCAACTGTTGTGATTAAAAGTCTTCTCGTCTTTAAGCCCTCTCAATTATTGTAAGGACAATAACATTTCCCATCACCCTTTCTTTTCAATCTAACCCACAATCTAGCAAGTGTCTCTTCATTTTGTTTTGCACTAATATTATCTAACATGATTTTTCTTTACCAAGCTTGAATATTTAGATCTTCAAAAAATATCAAACTCAAACTCCAATATTTTTTAATCATAGATAGGTAAAAAAGTCTAATAATTCTGATTTTTTCACCAAAAAAATTCGGCCTATAACCTCAACAAATTGTCACAAGTATAGAAAATTTGCAAGTATAACATGAAAACATTGTCTCAAGTATAGATAAATTGTTGAACTCACTTTTATTTATTAATATTTATGATCATCGAAATTTTGACGAAAATCATTGTTCGTTGAAATTTCGACAAACGTCAGGCACAAATTTTTAAAAAAATTGAAAAGTACACATTAAGTACACATGTACCCGACAATTCATCTAATTGTACATCTTTTGTTGGAAAGTTTCATCATATTTTGCAGTCAAATGAGTTAGTGTAAGCATGTGATAATGAAAATAATCTAATGACATGATAAGAATCATAAACATCTAGGATGTAAAAAATAATCATATTAAGAATAGAGGCCAAGCATGATACACATAAAATGAATAGGTAAATATTTAAGACAAATATAAATCATAAATGTTAGATCATAGGTTACAAAGAAATATAATAAGTATAGGTAGAGCAAGATCAAAGGAAAATAATAGTAAGGATGCATAAGGTAATAGTAAGCTTAAAACTTGGAACAATAGGGAAATGCATAACCAAGGTAGTAAACACAAGTAAAGTAATTAATAGGCGAGGAATGTGTATCAAACATAAAAACAAACATATCAAGTAGTATATTAAGAAAGATGTATCGCAAGTGGGAAAGGAAAAATATGAAGGATAATATAGAAGGAAAAGCACAACAAACAAAGGATAATAACAAATACCAAAGTGTAAAACAAAAAGCATAAGAAAAAGTGAAAAATAAAAATATAGGTATATAGTATACAATGGTGCTTATGAATAAGTGAACAAATGTAGGAGGATCATCTTATAAAAGATCATCTTTCTTTCAGAAAATGTCACCATAATGTTAATTAATTATTCTATTTTCTTCCTCATAACTTGCTTTTCTTATTGCATTTGTTTCTTCTTGATAATATTTTGTACTTTGTACAACACAAATTGTTAATGGTTTGCACTTTAGTCATTTCTCTTTCAACTCATTTTTATTTCTTCTTTGGCAATGCTTGTGTAGGAATATTTAGAATTTTATGCTCCACAACACATTGATTTGGAATCCATGACCTCATTTTTACATGAAACATTAGTTTTTGTAACACTTTTGCTTATCTATCCTTTCTTGGTTCATGAATGATTGTCCATCAAATTGATTATGTTGATTCTATGCACAAGTTGTGCAATTTAAGGCTTTTTAGGTTTTAGATGATCTCAATCCAACTTCTTCCTAATTATTTGTAACTCTTTCAAATATATCTAATTGTATAATATCATTTCTCTCATAGGACACATTGCTAGGTCCCAAAACCACTCTCCCAAATCCTAGAGGTTTTCTCCACCTTTAGGGCTAGAGGTTTGTCTTCAAGATGGTAAATAAAGCATCATCTATAGACTTAGGATGGTTAAAAGATAAATCTGAGAGTGGATAATCTCTCCTACTCTTTTTAATTAGATTAAACTCAAGAGAGTGTTTCTAGATGTCTCATTAATAAGTTTTTTTACATCACATAAAACGTAACAATGAATAGAATAAATGGTATCCATACCCAACTATACCTAGCTATGACCCCAAATTCTCATCAAATTATTGTATGTTGAAGGTGTAGGCATGCATATTCTAGTTATTTCATAATAAACAACATGCAAAACCTAATCTAAATCTAATCTACTCCCACAACTAACATGATGGATATGGTTTAAATGGAAGATTGATTGGCCCTTCACCAATGTGGACTAATTCCTATTCCATTGTGCAACAAAGTCATGAACAAAAAAGAGGAAATAAATGTAGTCAGGCATAACATCAATAGAACTAGATTTACATTAAAATGAAAACTAAAGATTACATAAAATGTGATGGACATGCTTTATAATCCATCTTAGAACTACAAAAACTAACATACAATAGAAGAAAGATCATAACAAATCATTCATAATGCATTAGAAGTTGTCACACTTCATGTAACCCTATTACATTCACACTAGCAAGTATGGTAAAAAGGTGCACAAATGTGACTATACACTTCCTTGAATCATTAAAAACTACCTTGGAGACATACCATTACAAATATATGTGAAATAAAAACCCCTCCTATTCTAGGAAAGAAACATTCGTTCATTTGTATTCGAGACTAACAAATTTTGATGCCCTAGAATAGCCTACAAATGATTCTTGCTTAGAAAATTTATTTAGTGACCAACCCTTTCTATGAATAGCCAATTGGTTTATATAGATCTTTGTTTGTGATACCTAGTTGGCAATAAAATATATTCAAGATGGTAAAACTATGATGGCATGAAGAAACCCATCACTCCTTGGTTACAACTGTCATTCTTCTAATTGTCACGTCCCAAAATGTGTGAAATGTACCTATAAAATGTCAAAATCTATACAAGAGGCACAAGAGAACATGTAATAGACCACAAATCTGATTTTCATTTATTATACCCATGGATTTGATGTGTTAGGGGTTGGTTAAGCCAAAAAATTGTTGCAAAAGCATCACTCGGGGATGTTGTGAAGCCACGAGGCAAATAAAACCCTAACCACCACATTATATGTAATATCGGTTGTCTCTATAATTAAATCTTTTCAAACTAAAATCTAGGTGATTAAACAATGAATTTTGGGCACCAATTGATTAGATCTGATAGTCATAAAGCTTCATTAGATTGATTCTTCTTATTTTTGGGCCATTCTCCTTTACTATTGTAAGTTGTATAAAAATCCACGCCCATTTTGATGAATTTAGTGGTTTCTAGGTGGGAGAAACCCTAATATAGGTTGTGATAATGTTATCCATAATCATAAATGGTCCTCTAATTATGTAGGGTAGTGGGTCAACATGTCAATGAAAATAGGAGTGTTAAACTTTGGGGCTTGGGGATGACTCATGGCTTATGCCTTAGGTCGAGTGCTAGGGTTTCAAGGTGATGATGAATTCATACCATATAGGCATGTGGGAAGAGGGAAGTTTGGCGGTCCAAATTTGATGAGGAAAATATAGTGGAAAATGTTCGAGGTTCGGGTTCGATCCTACCTTGTGACATGTACTTAAGGAGAGGGAAGTTTGATGGGCCAACAAATATAAAGGAAAAGTTGAGTGAAGGTGGGTGAAGGTTAAATGATTTGATGGGATGAAGAAGTTCACTATCTTGGTAAGGAACAAAGGAAGCGAGGGTGGGTGGAAAGGCATGCTTGGTAGGGAAACTCTGACAACTTTGAGACTTTGCACTTCTAAGGTCACCCGATCAATTTTGTCACAACCTTCTCTTAATGAAGGTCTAATTATGAGATTAATTTTAAGTTAGGATTAAGCGAGCAATCAATTCTATCACAACCTTATCTTAATAAAATGTCTAATGATGCCAGATTAATTTTAAGTTAGTAGTAAGTGAGTGAATGATGTTTTTAGGGTAGTAATATTAGAATAGTTAAATATTTGGAGGCAAATATTACTTAATTGCAAAAATTTAACTATTCTAATAATACTACCCTAATAACATCATTTTCTCAATTAATACTAACTTAAAATTAATCTGACATGATTAGACCTTCATTAAGAGAAGGTTGTGATAAAATTGATCGAGTGGCCTTACAACACTGACTTAAATATTTTAACCTCCAATCCACACACTTAGACATTTTGTAGGATTTTGATAATTGCAGCACAATATAGGCATGTGGGGAATAATAATGGATAGCTCATGGGTAATGTTTTACCAAGGGAGACCCACTTAAGGGCTAATGCAAGAAGTTGGGTCCACAAAAAGCTCAAAAAGTGAGTGTTTTTGCTGTTTTTTCAGAATTTGTCACACTTGGACTGAAAATTTGAAGCACTTACACAATGAATCTTAATTTTTTTTACTAATATGAAATTTAGTATTTTGAATCTAGTTTCCAAATATGTAATTTATTCTAACACTCAGATGATACAAATTAAATTTTAATAGGCATGTACAAAAATCACTTTTTAAAAGTCATTTTTTTAACCATACCATGCATGTGTACAGACACCCCTTTTTGACCCAAATAAAAGTATTTTTATAATTACTTTTGGGGAAAATTATGACAACTTGAAGATTTATGAGGATATTTTTTTAATAATTTTTTTACTATTTTTTATTGAATTTTTATTGACCTTAATTGTTGTTTATAAAAATCAACATGTACAGACAACATAATGTTGGTATGTGGTGATTAATCATGCAATTATTGTACTCATAACAAGAAATAGGGTTCCAAAAAAAATTCGTTAACACATCAAGGTTTTTTCCCATTGACACATCAAGGTTTTCCTGTTGACACATCAAGGTTTTCCCATTAACACGTCAAATGAAAAAAGACCTTGTAAAACCCTAGTTCTAGAAGGTTCCAAAAGGCTTGTTATAAGCAGTTGGGATGTATGTTGCGGTATGGTGTTCGCAAGATTGTAATATGTTTTCCATTGGATAATAAAATCATTAGATGACTGAGTTTCTATGGATGTAGCCCATATTGGGTGAACCACGTTAAATTTTATGTTGATCTCTTTTGTGTTATTCTTCATTGTTATTTCTAGGTTATTTAATCTGTATATAATTGTTAATGTTTATTGCTCCAATATTTCGGAACCCTAACACATAATTGGACCTAAAATAAATATTTTTTGATTTATTTTTACATTGTATAGAGAATTGTCTGAAGATTGATGTCATGTATATATTTTTTTGCAAAACAATTAATAGAAAAAAAGATTAAAAACAAAAAAGCCTGATATTTCAAGTTTATGGACTAGTTTTCTTATAAATTAGTTAAAAATTAAAAAATATAATCCAATCTTAACAAAAAAATATATATTTGAAAACTAGACATCATGATCTATAATTGGTTTTAATTTCATAGATTAACTATGAAAAAAAGTCGATCAACTATATTGCCAAATTTGGACATTTCTCTTCAATTTGCCTTAATTTTTTAGTTGCAAGTCAAAGGCTAAGGGTTGAGTTTCCAAACCTTTCTCGAGCTTAAAACTCAAGAAAAAAGTGGTTTTGGGATTTAAACTTTATAAAACACGTACCTATTCTAAATTTTTTAGAATAGGTACACATTTTTAAAAAATTCTATTTTTGGAAATTTTTAGAACAAGTACTTGTTCTAAAAAAATTATACTTTTGGATATTTTTAAGAACAACGGGTACTTGTTTAGGCTTAGGTTACCCTTCCTAAATGGGTACTCGTTTCTTTTAGTATTTTTTTGGTCGAAACTTCCCCTCTTCGTGGACCCAACTTCTTGCACTTACCCTTAAGTTTTCTTATATTGGTTATAAATGGGGAGCCAAGTAGGGTCAAGATACAAAAATGAAAGGGACTCAAGGAAAAAAATGACTTCACAGGATTGAGTTAGAACACACACCTTTTTGGTGTTTTTATAAATATATTCAATGTAAAATTACTAGTATATGAGGTTGACTAATAATGAGTTGTTTCAATTTTGGCTACTTTTCATTTATGTATGATTTTAACTCATTGATACAAAATATATAAGGAACAACCTTACATTTTTCTATCTACAATATTCCTAGAAATGTATACCAAATCTATCCAAAGAAGGTATAAATGACATAAATTTGGTAATTGATTGGGGTCCACTAAAACATTTAAGATGATTCAACCCAATGTATTAATCATCATTCTATTAGTTATCTTTAATGAAATCCTAGATTGTGCATATTGTTGATATCTAATATGATTATGGAATAGTTCCTTTTTAGTAAATCTACTATATTGGATTGAAATATCAATAAGGAATTGAGTAGGAGAAAATTTAATCAATGGAGTAGGAGAAAAATAAGATATAGCCTTAGTTTTAATGGGATCCACAAAAGTATGTAAATATGATGCATCTTGAATTTAACATGACAATCATCCATAATATAAATATCCTTGTGCATCACTCATAACAATAGTACCTTGTGCCTCAACATTGTTGTATAAGTGAGAAATGGATTAATATAGATTTCTAGTGCTTATTAGGAGGAGGTGCAACTAAATGAATCCTATGATCATTAACTCCTTCAATATGAATTATGTTGTTATCAATGAGATCTTGCACTTTACATGTTTCAAACCTATAAATGATTGTGTGGAATTAATTTTACCTACAAAAACCACAAAATGCTTATTCATTATAACTCCTTGGAAGTGGCTTATTAGGATCCAATCGATGTACATGAGAAAAAATAATTAATCAAATTGGAGCTAAATAAAATTTTTAGTACACTATCCAAGGATAATTGTAATTTTGTGGACCTTCTAGGGGAATTTTATTTAAAATAAAGAAGAGTAGAATTAGGAGCAACTTAGAAAAAACAATTTTCCACAATCCATATTGCTAATTACTAAATGATTTTTGGATTTGATTGTGTGATTATTTTTTGCATCGACATTTTAGATCACACTCCATGATCCATCATCAAGATGAGAAAAGAGCACAAGGATAAGATTGAATGATGGATCATGGAGTGTGATCTGAAACATTGATGCAAATAATCATCACACAATTGAATCTAGAAATCATTCAACAATTAGGAGCAACTTGGTAAACATTTTCCTCTGAATCACCACTCTTTGAAAAATAAGACTGAAAATTTTGAAGGGTAAGATGATTGAGATGAAGATCCATATTTGAGTGTGTTGAATTCTAGTAATTCAAATTCAATATTTTTAAATGAGTGCACTTATCTCCAAATTGTGGGAAGAAACTCAAGTGCATGTTATTCTTAATAGTAAGAAGAAGTACCTCAAGAAACATGATCTAAATCTCACCATTGTTAAATTGACGTTTTAGTTTCACACACAAAGATTGGAAGAAAAAAATAGCCATTAAAAGGCCCATTGATCCAATGGGTGCATTTGGTTAGTTAATTCACAATTATGCTCATATCCATATTTATGTGGAAATTCTTTAAGAAATTAGTGGCTAAGTTATGTAACTCAAAGGTAAAGAATAAAACCATTGAATAACATAGTCTCTTAGGTTTTGCATAAATTTAATTTTGTCAAAGTCTTATCATCACATGCAAAATCAATACACATAGTAGTGGAAGCTTATAAATGAACATTTGGATCACCTTTTCCATAATATAACTCAAATCAAGGTGCTACAAATCCAATAGAAAACATATATGTGACAAATTTGAATGTTGATGGTGCATGATGTAGATGATTGTATGTGATAGAATCTATATTATTATCATTGATTTGCTTCCTAATATTGTCCATTTCGTGTAATAGTGTATCCAAGGTGGAGGTAGAGACAAGGGCAGTATTAGGAGTATGCAATAGAATGGAAGAATATTAGTGAGGGTATACAATAAAGGTGAGGAAATATCCATGGATGAATGAATCACATTATAAGAGGGGTTGGTCATGAGGTGAGATGGAGTAATATCTTGAATATTAGGTTGGGAAGGAGGTTTGGTATGAGACACAAAGGTAGAAGGTATAACATGAGGGAAATGATGGGATTTAAGTGAGACACTAGAGGGAATGTAAACACTAGAAGTGTGAATGGTATAGGGAGTGTAAAGATGAGATAGGCCATAGTGATGAAAAATTTCAATTGGGAATGTGTAAGGAAGGATAGTGGTAGAGGGAACATGGGTGGTTGAAGTGGGAATGGAAGAGGTAAGAGTCACACTAGGTGTAATGATACACTAGGTGGTATCAACCATGGAATAAGTAGTGGTAAGGTTAGAATGATAAGAGGAAGAGGGGGGAGAGGATACACCATTTAAAGAAGCCAATAAAGAACCAATATCATGAACTTTATTTATGTCATATAAAAAATTATAATGTATTATAGAATCAAGTAGTTAATTGATGAAGCTATTTGACTTGAGTGAATGCATCAATAAGTGCTAGCATGTAACGAAAAGGTCTTGATCTTCCAAATGTGTATCATGTTTATAATCTTCTTGTTCATTCAAATGGTTCTCAAAATGAGTATCTAATAATATTTCATTATTAGTAGAGGGAGTACCCATAATAGGGTTAAGATGAGTACTCATTCTAAAAGGAAGATTAGAATCCAAGTAGCTCATGGCATAAATAAAGTGATATGTCTATGAGAGAGAAAGATAAGAAAATATAATCACCCACAAATTATAAATGAAAAATAAATGATATTATATGTGAAAATAAAACCCTAGAGAGGAAATTAAAGGTGGGTAGGGTGGTCAAGAGGTTGCATAATAAAACATTCCTAAAAGGAAAGATATGACAATGAATACCGATAAATAAGAATAAGATTATAATAAGATATGAAAAAAAGCAATATGAAAATACAAATCTAAAAATCCTATTAAAAAATAAGGGAACTCTAGAGAAAAATCCTAGGGGGTGTAAGAGTAGTCATGTTCAATAAGTTTAAGAAAATAAACCCTACTACATAAATATAAGATAATTAAAAAATACACATAAAAACACAATTATCCTATATAAAATTATGGAGTTGGGAAATTATAATTAAAATTTTACTTTTAAAAATTAAATATGAAAGATAGTTATGCTTAAATCTTAATTTGATGTTGGAATATGGTTAAAGATGTGCAAAATTCATCACCAATGTTTAAAAAACAATTTATCATTAATGTGCTCTCTATTTCAAAATTAGAACTCTTAGATCAATAATCACGTTAGATGCCTAAATCCTTAACAACAACCACACACAACCATTAGATTTAAGAAAAATATCCTAATGTATCAATGAAGAACAAAGATGGCATAAAAAATAAAAACTAAAACAACTCCATGTTATACCTTCTCACATTGTCATTGATTCGACTTCATTAATCTTCTCCATCTCACTTTGCAAATTGGGAATGTAGCTCTTAGATTTTTGTGTGCACAAATTCAATAAGCTTACAACGATAATAATGGCAAGATTTTGAAGAGTGTGGTTTTTTTGTGAAGGAATGACAATTGAATTTATAGGAGATGTTGGCATGATGAACAGTCTAGATTTCATGGACAATCGACATAGAAGATCAAATGAGAGGATTTGCATGGGAAAGTTTCCCATTTTGAAAATGGAAAATGGAAGAGAAATGAAATAGATAAGTGGAAAAGGAAATGGAAGAAGTGGAGAGAAAAATAGAAAAATGTAAGAGTTAAGTGGAGAGAAAGGTGGAGAGTAGAAGAGTTAAGTGGAAAAAAATGTGGGAGATAGAAGAGTTAAGTGGAGAACTTGAAATAAGACAAGTGAAGAAAAAAATATGGAAAGTGATTTAAATAAATAAATAAAATTTATTTATTTTCACCCACATGTGAATAATTAATTAAAATTTTTATTTAATTAATTATAGAAGAATTTAGGAATTAGGTCAATTAAATAAATAATAATATTTATTTAATTGTAGGCAAAGTTATGTTAGGGATTAAATAACTGAAAAAATAACTATTTGATCATAGAAGAAATGAAAAGGAGGATTAATTAAATTATTTAATTGACCGTTGGAAGAAAGTTAAGATAATTAAATAATTAGAATTACTTAATTATGAGGATGTGGAGAAGAATGAAATTAGGGTTAGACAAAAGTTAATAAGAAAATATCATCATAAGCTCAGGACAATTTTTAGTGTCTACAAGAACATATTCATAATTACTTATGGGTTGAGCCCATGTCTTATGGCCAATCCTAAGAAACACAAAATTATCCTTAGGAATTTTATCTGATAGATAACACAATTCTATAGTGTGGTTCACAACGATCTTTGGTACTTGAAGATGCACAAGGACAAAGGTATTTAGAAATACCTTGAAGAAAGTTATTGGATCACTAGAGACAAGTTATCCTAGGTCAATCCCCTTATTGGATTAGTTTTACAACCTTGGGTGAATGTTGGAAGATAATATATACAAGTGTATAAACGACCTATATGTAGATTTTGATGTAATAAATTCCATTTTATGCTAAAAATTGAAATATTCCTAGAATTATTGCTCTTGTAATTCTCTTTATTTCTTGGATATTTTTAATTGCATAAATGAATGCATTTAAATACTAGGGCATAGCAATTAGATACACAAAAATGTACCAAGTCAACTCCCAATGGCTAGTAGGAAAGCATAAGAGTCAACAATTTTGAATTTAAGAAATTAAATTGTGGGGTTAAATCTTGAGTGGCTTAGGATCAAACCTATGCATTGTGAGATTGAACCAAAATAGGGTGTAAATTATTAGGATAAAAAATATGTGCATGATAGTTTAGGCTGATATTAAGGCACATGCATGGGAGTAGATATGAATGCTGTTAGGATAATGCCAAATTTATATAAATGCATGTAAATAGGGATGGATAACGGATTGGAGAATGCACCAAGTTAGAATAAGAGTATACACCACTTGTCAATATATAAGTATATTAAGCCACTCCATCAAAATGGGTGCAAAACTAAATGGGAATAAGTATGAACATGCAAATTTTATCATTACTATTATTCTTTAGATTTTTACACTTGTGGCAGAATGGGAACCTCAAAGTCATTATAGATACTTCTCAAAGAATATAACATCCATATTAGTAAATTTGTGCTATTAATTACCTCTTCAAACAAGTTAGATGCAAGCATAAATTTGAGTCTCACTATTTAGACAAAAGTAAAAAAAAGATTAAAAAAGATTATACCTAAAATTTCTTAAGATGGATCAAAAGAGGATCCAATCAAACCATATTCAATTGAATCTAGTTAGTGCTTTCATGGTGCCCATTGGTAGTAGTAGGTTTGATTGCAATAAGTTCAATAAAACCAAATTTTAATCAAACTATATTTAATTCAATAAAAAGTGGGGTTCAAGTATAAGTAAGTGGGGCAAACATCTTTTTCTATTCAATGCATTCTACTCTCACGAGCACCTTGTGAACATGATGAGCAACCTCATTGTGGGCCTAGTTTCCTAATTTTGCTTTAATTATGTTTTTAAATACTCTTCCTTTGATTACTATTATTTTTGGATTAGATTGTGCAAAAGTTTTTTGCATCATTTTGGATCACACTCCACGATCCATCATCATGATGATAGAGAGCTAGCTACATGAGATGATGAATCATGGAGTGTGATTTGAAATGTTGATTTAAATAATTTCTTCACAATATAATCTAGAAACAATAGTAATCAATATTTATGGATTGTGGAAATCTGATGTCCATAATATTCTTCTTTTTCTTTCTATTTTTTTTAATATTTTTTTGTGCTTCTTAATTTATTTAATTATTTGTTTGGTAGATTAAATTATTTTCTATATATGTTTTTATTATATCAATTATATTTATAAAATTAAAAAACATAAATTTATAAAAATAATAAATAAGAAGATAAATAAAATTAAAATTTAATAATATATACATATATATAATTAATAAAATTAATATATAAAATTAAAACATATAAGGGTGAAAGTTCAAAACTTGTCACATTTTTATATAAGAAATGGCTAACACAAATACAAATTTTCAACTTGGACTACCTAAAAGTGATGTGTAGTTTTTCTTAGTTTTACAATGATATAAACTAATGAGATGCATAACTCTTAAGATAGTTATCTTCATAAATTTTAGTTTTTTTAAAAAATAGTTTGATATGAGTTTTCTTTTTATAATGTTGAAGAGTATATTTTTTATTTGTTTTTCCACTTAGATAACTTGAAAACCTAGTGCACAATTTTTAAATTTTTTGATGAATATATTTAAAAAAAAATTAAAGTAAAATTTACTCAAAATGTCATAGTTTGATGGGGCGTTAGTTTTTTCTAGACTTTTTGTAATTAAAAAAATACCTTTTTGGAGAGGATTGTGCACTATATATTTTTAAAAATCTTAAAATATATTTTAATATTTTATAAATTTCTAATTAGCCTCAGGTTTGACTATATTAATCTACTTGCAATAAATTTTAAAAATATAACAAATCTAATCAAAATATATTTAAATTCTAGAATCTAAGCTCCACAAAAGGGTCTTTTTAGATTTTCATGGTTGAAAAATTCTAGAATTGAATTTTGAATTTGCCCCAAAAGAGGGGTTAGGTTGTTACATAGACAATTTCAAGTGAAAGGATTTTGGCCAAAACTCTTTCACTTTAGTTGAAACATTGCTATATAAATTGAAGCTAGTCTAAATTTTAATATCAAATTATATTAATTTAATAGTTTTAGGTAAAAGAGTTTCAATCAAAATTATTTGTGCAATTGAGGTGCCAAGTAGTTTTTCGGAAAAATTATTTCACTTGAAAATATTTTTTGGGCCTCAAGTGTGACACAACTCTATACTTTCACTTATAAAATTAATGAAATAATAAAATTATAGAGTTTGTTTTTTTTTTTGGTAAAAGGCCAAGGCCTAAGTATTTAGTATTAAAAGATATAAGTAGAAATTACAAAATAACAGATTTATAGTACTGGTAGTATGCTTGTCAGAATCATTCTGAAGCTAAAAACTTGTACAACCATCCCTAGGACAACTGATATACAACATTATTAGATATATACCATTATCACAATAGTTTCTATACACTATTGTATTCATGACTACCAAATCAAATAACTATTTTTTTTTATTCGAGGTAAAAATAGGTTTTGATGGGATCCCAAAACCTAGTACAAGCGGTTTTGATAGGATCCGCAACCCAATTCAAAAAGGGAAAGCAACAAACAGAAAATAATCAACAAATCATCTACAACCAAACATCAGTAGCCATCAAAGATCAACAATACACCTCAGGCTGCAAACAACAAGAACAAGCAAGGGTCTAAAACCCTTTTACAGCCCGATTTTAACTAGGACCGGAAACCCAACCATAAACCCAAAGGTTTTGAAGGGACCTTAAACCCTTAACCAGGTTTTTCAGGGACCTTGACCCAATAACAAGTTTTGAAGGGACCTTGAACCCTTTACAAATAGGTTTTGGCAGGAACCTTAAACCCAAAGACATAAAACTGAAGAGTAGCAACCAACTTGCCACTCCATCCAATGATAAAGACAAGAAATAGCCCAAAACCAAGGGGTAGTAGAGAGGAAAAAAACCCAATGAAACACCCAACAAACTTGCAAGCCAATTGCAAAACCACCTGTTATACTATAGGAAAAAACTGGATTACTATTTGACATCATTCTTCCATGGAATTTTCCTTTGCTTGCAATTGTTGATGACTATTTGAAAACTGGATTACTATTTGACATCATTCTTCTATAGGAAAAAAATGGATTACTATTTGATAACTGCTATACTATAGGAAAAAATTGGATTACTATTTGACATCATTCTTCCATGGCATTTTCATTTGCTTGCAATTGCTGATGAATTGCATTCAATTCCAATAAATTGTCTCCTTGCCCTTCCTCCAACACAACATATCTCTATGGTGGAATAATTCTTGGCACTGCAACTTGCCTACAATCATGTCTAGCTTGGTAAGAAATTATAGAAGACAAAGCAAAAAATTTGTCTTTTATCATAGTTTCCATTTGGAGACCCAATTCTTCAAAATGCATGTTTATTGTCATATACAACAACCAGGGAACATCATCATGAAGACCCTTCTTTATTGCCTCATAAAATTATAGAGTTATAAAATAATCTAACTAAAATTTTTTAAAAATAATATTTAATAATTGATAAAATTATAAAATACAAACAAGATTAGGGCCCATCAACCTAGTAGTTGGTCCAAAAATTAGTTCAAAACCCCACTCACAAGAGTCGAGACATGTCTACTAGGCAAGGTTTAAAAATTGTATAAGCTCTTTCAGTGGTCAACTTTTGTGTTGCTAGAAGTATGATGTTTGATGCAAGAGCATCGTGCTCCAATCCCTTTGGCTATCATTCCTTCATCGATAGAACTTTAGCCTATCAACAAGAGGTGTCTACTCATTCCAGTGACAAAATGATGGTGTTAACGGATTGGAGTCACATCGACGTAAGGTGTTCTCATCAACAAGACATTTTTTTTGGCTCCAACGATGACCTGATGGTGGCATGTGATGGGTTCATCGATGTGAGTGTGTTGTATCAGTAGGATTGTGTTTGGTGTTCCAATGATGGGGCAATATCCTTATTTAAGTGGAAATATGTGGGTTAATCGACGCAAGTAGGTGATATTGATGGAAGTTGGTACCTCATTCCAATGATAGGCCGACAATGATGATTAGCAAGATGAAGGTGTATTGTTGGAAGAAGAGTTGAGGTCCCAACGACAAAGAGATGGAAGGTTGAGGACCATGGTGGGGCCAACAAGATAAGGGTGATGTGTTGGACGAATAGATGCATGGCGTGGTGGGATTGGGTAATCCAAATCCTTGTTGTGGATTATGATGCGTGACATGGAAACATAGTGGACCCACATTAGAATGATGTGTTGATCGATGAGAGTGACCTTCATCGACAAAACTTTGTCTTGACTCTCCCTAATAGAGCAATGGTCAATGTGTGAAGTGACTTCGGTGAGACTTCCTTGTATTGGCAGAAGTTGAAATAGAGTCTGGGCGATAGGGCGATGGTAGTAGTGTGAGTAGTATGATTGGTATGTTGGTTAATGGTGGTGGATGGAGAATGACAAGATGACACTTGGTAGATCGAGAAAAAATGAATTCCACATCATTGTTGTGGAATCCATGTTGATTAGTCAATGATTGGAAGCTATAGACAACGAGGTAACTAGACGGTACTACAACACAAAGAAGGAAGAATGACACGACCAACATGGAGAAGGAATATGGTATAAAGAGATCACCTAAGACTTGGAAGAAGCAGTAGTGGAGTGGCAAAGGAGCCAGTAGGAAGAAGGGTGTCGAGTAGGGTGCCAAAGTAGGGTTCCAAGATTGTGTGCCCAAGTAAGTAGGCCAAAGAGTGTAGGCCAGGGCATGTGAGTAGAAGGGTTGTAACTGATGTTCTGATTTGCATGTTAGCATATGGTTTATAATCAACCATTGATGGCTTGTAGTTCTGTAATGTCTTTTTATTAATAAAAATAAAGTGTTTGCTTCATTTTGTCGTGTCATTCTGTGTTACTGTGTGTGTATGAGCTTGTAAGGGGGAATACTTTGGTTTTCTCCTTCATCAATTGGTATCAAAGCTGGTTGTCTTGATTATGTAACAAAGCATTGAATGTGAGGCAGTTGCAGCAAGACTCGTGAGTGTGGGTTGAAGGCGAGAAGACCTTGAGGGTGCAGAGTATACATCAAGAAAAAGAGTTGTGGAAAGCATATTGGTTACAGACATAAAAGAGGGTTTGTAATTGCTATCCTCTGGTAGAGATAAAGCTCTAGGTATAAGGTGTAGAGTTCCTCCACTAAGAGAAGGTGGGTAGAGGAAGCATCTTCTGGAATCTTTGTTGGGTAGAGGATAGTTACGTGAGTGCAGTACCTATAACTGTAGAGGGTTTGAGTTCTAGAAGATATTTTTACAGGTGAGAAGAGACTTGCAATGGTAGGGGGATTGAATCCTATAGAGATTTGTTGCAAGAAGGATCTGTGTTTGCAGAGTGAGTGATTATAGCAGGAAAAATGGGTTGGGTTGTGAAGAGGCCCGTGTAGATACTATTTTGGGAATGGTATTGGGACAAAGTGGAGGGTAAGATAATTGAGAAGATGGTATAGATAGTTGGCGAAGAATTAGGAAGGAGCGAGATAAGGCTCGAGCAATTGTGTGAAGCATTGAAGAAGATGGTTTAAGGAAAAGCAGAAAAGCGTGTAGGAAAGAGTGGAAGAAGAGCGGTGAAGAAGAGTGAAACCAAGAAAGAGGACAGTAGAAAGGGACATTGCAATCTGAGTTAGACAGAGAAGGATGAGAGAGAAGAAGAGAAGAAGGAAATGGTTGCAATAGGTATGTAGACTAAAGACAAAGAAGAGGAGGTCATTGTGCAAAAGGATCAAGAGGTAAGAGAAATGAAGGTGAAAGAAAATGAAGAAGTGATTGCAACAGTAGAGGATGTAGTTACAACTCATGAGAATGTGGATGACATCGCAGTGCAGTTCGGTGTTGCAGTTGTGAATGTGAATGAGGTAAACTCTATTGTTTATGAGTTTTGTGATATTGAGTTTGAAGCATATGTACCTGATGAGGTGAGTTGCATGGTAGAGAAAATTGTGGAATGCACAGATGTGGTAGAGTGGCATAGAAATTCCTACCTATGGGTAGAAGCTGTAGGGGATGTGAAAAGACAAACTTGGTGGAGGTGTTTGGTCAGTAGTGGGTTTGAACCCATAGAAGAGAGGAGAAGAGAGAAGAGAACCTGGCGGAGGAGGTTGGGCTATGGTGGAAAAGAGTCCATGGGAGGAGAAAAGAGTGAAGTGTAGATTTGTTGGCGAGTGATGGTGAATGTACCGACAAGATACTGGAAGAGAAGGAAAAGGAGATTGATTTTGGAAGTCGACATGGCGAACGCATGTGCAGGAGCACATGGATTTTATTTACTTGGGGAGTTTGATGCAGGAGCATCATGCTCCAACCCCTTTGGCCGGCATTGTTCCTTCATCGAAAAAACTTCAGCCTATTGACAAGATGTGTCTACTCGTCCTAGTGATGGAATGATGGTGTTAATGGACTAGAGTTACATTGGCGTAAGGTGTTCTCATCGGTAGGACATTTTTTTTGGCTCCAGCAATGAACCGATGGTGGCATGTGACAGGTTCATTGGCGTGAGTGTGTTGTATCAGCAAGACTATGTCCGGTGTTCCAGTGATGGGGCAATGTCCTTGGTGAAATGGAAATATGTGGGTTCATCATCGCAAGTAGGTGATATCCATGGAAGTTGGTACCTTGTTCCAATGATAGGCCAACAATGATGATCAACGAGGAAAAGTTGTATCGTTGGAAGAAGAGTTGGGGTCCCAACGATGGAGCGATGGAAGGTTGAGGACCATGGTGGGACCGATAGGATAAGGATGATGTGTCAGATGAGTAGATGCATAGCATGATGGGATTGGGTAATCCACATCCTTGTTGTGGATTATGATGTGTGATGTGGCAATAGAGTGGACCCACATGGGAATGATTTTTTGATCGGTGAGAGTGACCTTCATCAACGAAACTCTATCTTGAGTCTCCCCGATAGAGTGATGGTCAATGTGTGAAGTGACTTCGATGAGACTTCCTTGTATCGGTGGAAGTTGAACAAGAGTCTGGGCAATAGGGTGATGGTGGTAGTGTGAGCAGTACGACTGCTATGTTGGTCAATGATGGTGGATGACAAATGACAGGATGACACTTGGAAGATCGAGAATGAATGAATTCCACATCGTTGTTGTGGAATCCATGCTGACTAGTCAATGATTGGAAGCTACAAAAAATGAGGTAACTAAATGGTACTACGACATAGAGAAGGAAGAATGACATGACCGACATGGAGAAGGAATATGGTATAAGGAGATTTCCCAAGATTAGGAAGAAGCAATAGCGGAGTGACGAAGGATCTAGTAGGAAGAAGGGTGCCAAGTAGGGTGCTAGAATAAGGGTTCCAAAGTAAGGTGCTAGGATTGTGTGACCAAGTAAGCAGGCCAGAGAGTGTAGGCCAGGGCATGTGAGTAGAAGGGTTATAGCTGAGGTTCTGATTTGCATGTTAGTAGATGATTTGTAATCAGGCATTGATGGCTTGTAGTTCTGTAATGTCATTTTATTAATAAAAATAAAGCGTTTGCTTCATTTTATTGTGTCATTCTACGTTATTGTGTGTGTATGAGCTTGTAAGGGGGAAAACTTGGGTTTGCTCCTTCATCAATGTTGGTTTTCAACAATTTGTTATATTTGTTTCAACTTTGTGCCATGTTTGTTCCCCTATGGATTTTGTGTTAATGTAAAAGGGTTGGACCCCTTTCCAAACCCCGTTTTACCCTTTATAGAAAAATATAAGCTAAATAAATCAAGAATTTTAATAAATTTATAATATTATAAAAACAAGTATAAAGTTATATAATATTTAAATTATAAAACTATGATAATGAATATGCTACCTTTGACATTGTTGTGCCTCCTCTTAGGGATAGGCATATCACTTCCAACTTGTGATCGATGAATGCTCCTATTATTTTTGTGATGGATTATCTCATTTTATCATCAACCAATGCTCTTGGTGGGACTACCTCATATTTACATAGAAATTTGTGGACCTCTCTTGCACGGCCAATTTCTCCTTCGCTTCTTGCTATGCTAGTGAAGGGGAATTCTCTTTCATATTACAAGAATCACTCAATTTCTTGGATTGTTGTCCAAAAGAGGAGGAAAGGTCATCCAAATTTTATTTGAATCTCCACTAATAGAATTAGGGGGCTAAGGTGGGTTAAGGACTATTTAGGCTTTATTGAATGGCTCTTTGTGGTAGGCTAGTTGGTGGACTCTCATCATTGTTGTACTAGTGTAGTTTTATTATGCTTAATTTTGGCCTATTTCTAATTTTCTAAGGGGCACTAATCTTGTTGGTACAAGGGTTTAAGATCTTTCCAAAATTCATTTTTATCTATTATCAGTTTTTGATGAAACTATAAAAATGAAAAAATAAAAATAATGATAAATTATTAAAACTATAAAAAATAAAAAATAAAAAAATAAAATTATAAAAGTAATAAAAATAAAAATGATTAAACTAATTATCAAAATTATAAAACTAATTATATAAAAGTATAGAAATAATAAAAACTAAAAAATATAAAATTACAAAAGTAATAAATTAAAAAAAATGTAAAATAAAAACCAAAACTTCAAAAAATAATTTAAGTTTATAAAATTCTATTAGCATACCTATCTTAGATAAGTCTATGTAAAACAAGCTGAGAAATATTATTTTGGAAGCACCTATATTTGATTGGAAATAAGTAGAATAGACATAATCAATATAAGTCCAAAACAAAAAAAGAAAAGTATAAGGTATATAATTTTTACCATTTCATATAGTGAGCATAGGGTCAAGTCTCCATCTTACCAAAAATTAAGGGATGCCAATAATTCATGAGCCATTTTTGGAGCTGAAGAATCCTAGGCTAAAGCTTGTTAAAGCAACATATCATAACACTCTCCACAAACAAATTCTCTCCCTTCACCACCTCCTCCTTACAGCACACAACTAGATAGGCCCTATCACAAAACATCCTTTAGCATATTTGGAAAAAAGAGATGTCTCTTAGTAGCAATTGGAGTCACATATGATATAGGCCCTGGACCAACCCCCTACTCCCCCTTCCCATCAATTGCAAAAAATCTTGAGCTATGTGAGGATCACCAACAAAGGTAGAACAACTCATGACCAAACCAAGAGACAATAATAGGGTAACCTTGGCCACCACTATCAAGCCTAGACCAAGAATTTCATCACTTGAATTGGCTTGTAGAATAAATTTGATGCCATCACTTGTGACTAACCCATCCATGGAAGGACTAGGAGTGGAAGCATGAAGAAGAAAAATGAATTCTTATAGAGAACTAAGACCTAGGGCATAAGAATCCACCATCAATTCCAAGTAATAAGTAAACTATTTTATTACTATATATGTATATATACACATAATATACTTGGGTTTGTTGAATGAATTTATAATTGTTAAAGGCTACAAAATTATATAATTATTTAGTTATATGATGCAGGAGCATCCATGGAAATTTGGCAATCGTGTATCAAGTAGAGTTTTTAATTTTTGTTGAGCAATTTTGCAATTTTGTGGTGAGTAAATTTTTGTTTGGAATTCAAGTTGAAGGTGGTACATGATATATATTTGAATAATTAAAGTTGACAAATTAATTTCCCTTTGCACATTGTCAAGTTGACTTGTGGGAGAAAAAAGCAACGAAAAAGCAGTTTTAAAATATTTAAATTAAAAATATTTGAAAGGAAAATCGGGGTGTTTGGATTTGAATGTGGTTTTTTCTTTTTGAGGAGTCAAAAAGAAGAGAAAAAAAACTGAAAAATACTCCTATCTTTAGTGGGCTGCTAGGAATAGATTTTAATTTTTTTTAATTATTTTTTTTGAGGAATTTTATGTGCAGCAACAAAATGGGTCATTCCATATTGGAGAGGCCCAAATAAGGCATGTAAAATTAATTTCATGATAGGCAGGGTAAAACCAAAAAAACTCATTCTTCAGCAATGCAAGTTTGAAGAGAAAAGGAGACAAAAAGAGGAAGGCATAGCATTCTCTGTGAGGGTGTTTTTTGTGTTTTGTTGTAGGTTGGGACTAATTTACAATAGTCCATTGAAGATTCATAATAATAGATTGAACCTATAGGTGTTGCAAGTGGAATTGTGTTGTTGGGTAGTGAGATAGTTTGCAAGAGCTCGCATATTTGAACTCAGATTGTATTTGAATTTTTCCATGTGCATATTGTTACCAATAAATAGGGCTTCCCCTCTTCTCTTTTTCTAATTATCTTTTCTTTTCACCCAAGTCCATTACTTAACTTGTGTTTAGGTGACATTTTGTTGTCTTCCTTGAACTCAGACGGGGTTTCTGTTTATTTGTCGAACCTTTCATTATACCACTTGCATTTTTTGTTTCTCACAAGGAGGTGTTTTCTTATCATTTTCAAACTTTCATTTCCTTCAAGAGTGGGTGTATGTATGTTAACAACTCAATTAATGAGTTTTCTTGCGTCAAAAGTTGAAAACTTCACCCACAAGTCATAGCTTAGGCAGTATTCTTTAGGTTGTTTGAAACCTAGGCGGGGTTTTGTCAAGTTGTACAAACTACCCATTTTGCCACCTAGAAGGTTTTCAATGACTAATGTAATAACAAAAAGCTTAATTCACCTAACCAATGCATCATACAGAAAGAAACCAAAATTTTCAAGAATGACATGAATAGGAAATCAATAAAGCCATGCATACAAAGACACAATGATATCAAAAGAGATATTTTATTTATATATAGAAATGTTTTTACATTGTATTGGCACTACAAATTTGTCTGGTTTGACTACAAAAGTTCATGTCGTGGACAAAAAAAGACAAAAAGAGGAATTTCCTCTTAGGTACACATAGAAAACATCATGACACGAATTCCCTCAATAACAGTCTGTAGGCGTTCAACTTGAGCTAGTGGCGATAGGTTCTCATGTGACAAGAGGAATTGCGTGAAAAGTCCCATGTCATTTCTTACCACTCCTATGCACAGAAGAGCCAAAACTTCCTCTAAAGTTTCATCTTGAAGGGCTAACACAATGCAGATGGCATCAGCTATCAGTCCATTCTGAGGGTAGTGGCTAAGCCTGTTGATTGCCACATTGACTCGATGACAAAACTTGGGCTTTACTAGGTGCTCTAGTGCTCTCACACCCCAGTCGTGAGGACCAAAAGTCCTGATGACAGTATATATGAAGCACTCCAACATGGTTGTGTTGTGTACATGGGCTTGGTTTAGGAATGTCTCACCCAAAATTTTGTGGAGCACTTCTTCTATTTCACTTTGGACTGTGAAAACTTCCTTCAGTTGGTCCGATACATGCCTAAACAGTGGTCTGCATTCGATCTCTTCCAACAAAATATAGTCATTGATAGAGTTACCGTCACTCTGAGAGCTACCATATTTGACACTATTGATTAACGAAGAAAGGTGATGCTGGTTGAATTTATAGAAGATTGGTTAGACATTGGTGAGTTATCCTAAGTGTGATGAGATGACAATTTGGTCCCAATTTATGGCTGATTTGAGCTGGTTTAAATTACAATTTCCCATAAAGAAGCATACACATGCTACTGCTTGATAGTCCTAGATGTTGCATTAATTATTTGGTTGTGTGAAAGGTCATTCGACGACTGTTGGTAGGACCAATATCGGTTTATCCTTGCCGATGTCTATTCCTCTGCCAAGATCGATTCTTTTGATTTATTTAGCAATTCTCAAGAAACGTTAGAAAAAAAAGAAAGCCACTAATTTGGTAACGACCTTGGCGACCATCCAGTGGCTTTTCCTTTGCTATAAATTTGAAAATGTAAATGGAGAAGGGACTTTTTTTTTTTAAGATACACCTAGGGGTGTTATTGAGAAGGGTTAGCATTTATTTTAGACTATAATGATTTATAATCTATGTGTTATGAATTTAATGATACTAAGTATGCTGATCTTGGCATTACGCATACGATATAGTTGTGTCTTCTTTGAAAGATAAGTTGTATATTATTCATTTATTGCAGTATGATTTTATCTCTTTGATTGGATGATCATGGGTTTCCAATCTCTATGTTGGTCATTTATGGTTTGATTTCTGCTTCCCTCGTTAGCTTCATATTTATGAACTAGTGTTAGTCATATTTCCTGCTTTTTGGTTAAAAACATACCCGTAATCATTAGATTAGATAAATTCATTGAAAATATGGTGAGGGAGCTATACCTCGACAAAATTCAGAGAAAAGCTCCACAAGTACAATTGTGGTATTTTTAGAGCTGTTAACGGATTTTTTCTGGTGCTAAATCTAGGTCAAGAGTCATTTGTCTAAACATATTTTCTGATCCATTCCATTCACTAACAGATTTTTGGCTACTCTACTAGGGAATCGAATTGATTGAAAATTCTGACAATTTTCATCACACCACATGCAACAAGATGGTACTTCCTCACAATGATGTATTTCCTGTTTTGCAGCCAGATTTAGATTTGGTTGGGCATGTAATGCCCCATCTTAATAACCTAAGAATGTTGCAATAGTGTATAATGGTGTAATAATTTTTTTTTTTAAAGTTTAATTATTAAGTTAATTAGTTGCATACATTCATTAAGCTATGCGACGTTACACTACTTTGAGTTTTCCATAAGTGACTTAAGTATTTCGCATTGCACATATTAATTAATATAAACATTAAGATAAACATTGCATAACATTGAAATTTCCATTCAAGATAATATAAGGTACAAACATGTTTCCATTCATTGCATTTGATAAGTTATACAATACTCATCCATCTGATGAGGTAGATCAATAATGATTACAATTACAAGTGTTCACCTCACAACATTTGAGGGATGTTTTCAAATACATAAATTACAAATTACAATGAGGAAATACACACAAGATCCAAGTGCGAGCTCTCCATCCATGAAGCTCTCGATGCCATGATCACAAACTGGGGACCCAACGGAGTAAGGTGCACGTTCCACCCAACCATGTGGTACCCGTAGGTCCACCCCCCGTGCTAGGAGATAGTAATAAGGTTACCTAGACCTAATCTACTAACCCTAGACACTAGTACAAACAATCTAATGGTTACATTGCTTCCAGATTTTGACAATTGAATGAATTACAAATACAAGGTTAACTGTTACTTTAGGTGGAGTGTCATCACAATGTTGCAAAGGTTACCCTGGTGTTTCTTCCTAGGATCCGGCCCCCATCCTTGGGTTACCCTGGTAACCTCTTACGAAACCCGGCCCCTATTGCATACTATTGTGGAATCGAATGTCTTTTGAAGTAACAAGACACCGATTTTCCATTCTAGGCCTTCTCATCTTATACTCAAGACTGAAGTAGCTCAAGAGTCAATAAGTGAGGCATAAGCATCTTGTTAAGAGTTTTAGGTCTAACTATTGTGTTCTTTAAATTATCACTGTCTTACTATCTATTTGTAAGTTACCCTGACACCTCTTTGTGTGTCGGCCCTTACAAATAGCCACTCCCCTAAACATAACAAAGGTATTCTAGGTTCACTATCTAGGGTAGACAAGTGCACAATACGACATATAATACCAAATATACCAAAATGTAAATTACAATCCGTTCAGAAAATCAGGTGTACTACCCTAAACTTGTTCAATCAAATGGAACCAAAGTCAATCTCACCCCCTTAAAGACTGGAACTGGAAGACTTAAAATCACATAAAAATAATTTCTTTCCCCCCTTTTACCCAATAAATATAAGACATCTTAAAACGAATACAAGTCTATTTTTGGGATATATTAAATCCAATCAAACAATTAAGAAAGAGGAAGTGTTTATTGCTAATAATTATTTAATAACTCAACAGTTCTCTACACATTAAGTAAATAAACTCATCAAATTCATAATATGAATAACTATGTAAATAACGATCAATTTTATTTCTCATTTGCCCAAATATTCTTTTCCACATTAATACTTTAATCAACTATTCACAATAACAAAGAATATACTTAATGTATATATATACATACATTTATACATATATTATATATATATATAAATTAAAACATTCGAAATTAATACATGCTATTTAAAAATCCGAATTTAAAACTTTATTCATAAAATCCACGTTTTAATCACTAATAGGAAACTTTTTATTAAGTTTCTAATAAAGCATATTTTACACAGGGCTCGGCATATTTTACACAGGGCTCGGCTCCCTCACAGCTAAAACCCTCGTGGGAGGGCTCGGCCGCGGCGGCAGCGATGGTGATGCCCTCATGGCCGGCTCCCTGCGGGGGTCAGCCGTAGGGTAAGCCTTCAGCCCCTCTCCATAACAGAAAAACAACATTTAATAAATATTTTTCATAAAATTTGTGGAATATCTTTCCGTGAAACATATAAAATCCAAAATATTTCGTTTCGAAATGAGTAAATGCTGTGCAAATATGATGAAAATCCGTATGTAGATTCACAGTATTTAGGAAATGAATTTTAATAAAAGAAAATCTTCATATATAATAAACATATATATATATAAATACATATACAGATTTAAAAGCAGTAAATAAAATACTGTGAATAAAATATTGGGATTATGGAAATATTTTCACAGGGTATATTTTCTTTTCTACAGAATAAATTGAGAAATTTGTACATTTAAACAAATATTCTTCAAAATTTATCAGCTAAATTCTCAGCAGATTTACATCTAATGATTTCAAAGTCATTTCTACAAATACCCTTAACAATTTTAAACAGAAAACTACATTTATAAATTCTTTAATAATTCTTTCCTGTGTCTTTTGAAAAAAATTTACAGTTTATCCAAATCTAACAAAATCCCCAAGATATTTACAGGAAACACAACAAATCTTTTTCTCTAACTTTTAAAGAAAAGAAACAAACAAAACAAGAAAATACCTGTAATATAATAGCTCCCTGTAGGAGATTTCCCTTTGCCTGTAGCGTAGAATACCCAAAATCTTCTTCAAAAGAAATCCCCAAATCCAAGAAAGCTTTACTAACCACCAAGATCCTCCAAGGGATCTTCCACAAATATACAGTATTATGAAATTAACTTAATTCAGAAAATTTTTGCACAAGCTGAGAAATTTTTCCCGTGAGGAATTTTAACAACCCCTGTGTTTTGTTTTTTTTTCTGAGATCCAAATTATCCTCTGTAACAAATTTTCAACAACCAAAAGCAATTATTGCCCTCACACACATGTCGAGAAGTGGTTGTAAAATATCTTCCCCACCACTTCTCGGCAAATTTCCCATTTTAATTTGCATGCAAATAATAATTTAAATATACAATTTCCACAATTTATTTAATCTTCAAATATTAAATCTATTTACACACACAATTTTTAAATCAATTTAATTTAATTAATTAATTCATTTAATTAAATAATTTAATCTTTTAAGATCAAACTATTTAACCAAATAAGCTAATTAATTAATTAAATAACAAACACTAATTTCTTCAACATTTATAAATTAATTTAAATAACAGTAAATAAAATATAATAAACTATTATTTAAAATTGACATTTCTCCTTTCAACAAATTTATCCAAACGTAAGATGACAAGACAACCACGGCCACACAAAAATAAAGCCAACAATGTACAAAGGATCAAGCATAGACTGTGACTAG